>BDDA01000253.1:2476-22509 GCA_001662385.1 Chlamydomonas asymmetrica | reverse complement strand
GTCTGCGGCGGTGGCCGTGGATTTTGAGGCCCGGGAGTTCCAGCTGCACATGCAGGATGATGTTGTACGCCGCTGATCGCACCGGACACGCACCTGAACTGGATGCTGGGTGGCTTCTTGTTCAGGCGGATGCCGAAGCCTTCGAGCTCGTGCTCAATCAGGCGCTTGTGTGTGATGGGCTTGAGAGAGTCCAGGACGATCAGGATGAGGTTGCACGTCCGCGCGGTGGAGATGACCTGTGGGGTGGCAAGCGGCGCCAGGGGCATGAGCGTGAGACGCACGATCAGGTGTGAGCAGCTCACGTTGCCTGCGCCAGCTAGCACCAGCACCAGCACGAGCTCACAGCTCTCTACGCTTGGTGCCCATATGCATGCATTTGTTCAGGCGAAGCATCTGACCGCGGCACCGTGCATACATACTGCTTAGATTGCACTGCTAAGATTGTACTTCTCAGATTGTATTTCACTATCGATGGAGGTGTTGAGTGGTGGAAGTGCGTGTGCGCGCAGCGCTGTGTGCCAGCTCGTGAGTGTGCAGCGGTGAAAGCTACACCGACCTACAAGTGCCACACATCGATGCCACGCAGAAGCAAGCAATGCACACCCGTCCTGGCACACTGGCTTCACCGGTGGCATACATTGCATGGCGGAGGCGCCTGAGAAGCCGGTGTAAGTGAAGGGCGTTGAGGACCCCCCCCCCCCACACACACACACGCTCCCACCCCCTGGATCAGGCGGATTGACGTGTGGGTGAGATAGACAGGTGTGCGAACAGGGGATGGGCCCAGGGGCATGCGTGCATGCATGCAGCATGCCAGATCACCTGTCGACCACGGCCCTTGCCATCCTTGGCGCCCTCAATGATACCCGGCAGATCCAGCATTTGGATTTTGGCGCCGCGATACCGGACGATTCCGGGAATGCATGTTAGCGTTGTGAACTCGTAATTGGCTGCCTGAAGGTGGGTGGAAAACAGGATGGGCCCAGGTACGACCGTCAAGGAGCGACGTTTCATAGCAGCATGCGCTGCGAGTGTGCACTTTGCCCAGGTGACACGGAAGGCAACACAAACGACCCACACACCTCAGAGAACGTTCCAGTCAGCTTTGTCAGGAGTGTAGACTTCCCCACTGAAGGGAACCCAACGAATCCCACGCGCGCATCTCCAACCTTGTTCACATCGAAACCTGCAAAAAAACGAGTGTGAGTGTTGCTGTGCGTTCATACGGTCCAAGCTCTATCACATAACCTGAAGTGTGGCTAGGGTGTAACACTGTAACTTGAGCAAACTACTCACCTTCGCCAGCGCCACCGGCTTTGGCGCCTGCACCAGGAGGGCACAAACACACTGAGGGGTTCACCGGGTTCAGCAATACGGCCTCTGCGTGAAAGGGCTTACTTGCAACGCTCATCACATACCTGGTCCTGGCTCCAGCAAATCTCGCCTGCAACCATCCAAAGGCCATACTTGCATCATACGTTACGTCGGACGTCAAAAACGAAACAGGACGCGAGCGCACGTGCAGAACAAATGCTTACCTGAGCTTTGCTAGCTTGGCTTTCAGCATCCCTAAGTGCCCAGAGGTCGCCTTGTTCTTCTGGGTCCGTGCCATCTGCGTTCAGGAGCGCAGTCGGCACGTGTCCACCTGCCAGGTGCAGCAAGTCGACGGCTGTATGTTTGCGGGGTGCTTACCTCATCCTCAACCTCCTTTATTTTCTGAAGTATACTCATTCTGGGCTACTGGTTGGGAATGCCCTTGGGGGCGGTGTGCTGCTAAAAATCGAGTGTTGGTAGGAAAATGATGGAAAACGGAGTGTGAGCGGTTGAAGTTGTTACTGCACGTGGTGGAAAGAGGCAAGCTTCAAAGGAGTCAGGGGGTATGATTAAATGGTATTTGCCGACACACGTGCACGGGTTGGGGGGGGGGGCGGGGGCAGCGACATTGATTGCCCCATGCTGCATACCATCCGCCTTGCCTTGTCTTTTTCCAGGGGTCAACTGTGGGTCAGCTGCCGATGTGCATATCCTGAATCGGATTTGCACTTGCTTCCCCTTTCCGGACTGGCTGTTGACTTTGGGGCCTTCTGCCCTCTTTGTGCGGCCTTGCCTCTGTGGTGTGCTGTGCTGTTTCTTACAGTTCGCTGCCACCCTGTGTTCTGCCACCCTATGATCTTCTTTCACGCCCCTTGCTCGCTTCTGTGTCAGGTCCTGCGTGACTTACTCGGGCTGCGGTTCCGGAGCCCGTGTGATATGCATATGGGTTGAGGGCCGGCCGGGCACCCAGCAGTGCCGGCGTAGGGGTTTCCCAGCTGGGTGCAGGTCTGCAGCTGATCTGTGTACCTGATGCACTGCAGTTACAGCCTGCTTGTCCGGTTCAGCTGGGATATGTCGGCTGGCGGAGTTGCGGGCTCATTGCTAGTGTTACTGGCGGTGTCATTAACCAGCCAGGATGCAGCAGCATCCTGTTGGTCTTGGCGTATCTCCGGCCTTCGGGATCATCCATGCACTGCTTGGGAGCGGTGGGGTTTCTCTTGTATCACCGATGGCGTTGCTGCCAGTCCAATGCTTGCCGCCTACCGAAGCATGAGGCTAGCTAGTTGTTGGTCAGGTTTGCCATGCTTCCATCGACATCCACTGTCGCGCATGTTGCATGCGGATCTCAATGAACGCTTCATGCACCTACCTGTAACACGCCCGCTGCCCACATTGGGGTGGGAGTTCGGACACTGGGAGTCTGGGACTGACAAGGCCATGCAAATGCAGCATCCTGAGCGCTCGCCTTGCTTTCATGCATTGCCTCACTGCAAGCACAAAATGCAGTGACAACACCATAGCCCAGCCCAACGTTCGCTGTGGGCTTGCTGCCATGCCAGCGCACCGTGTCGAGCCCCAGGCCTTCTGAATTGCTGAGTACAGTACCATTTATTGAAAAGCGTCAAGGTTTCTGCAGGCTTATCAACGACGGCGTAGGCTGGGTGGGGTAAGTGCGCGTGTGCTACCCGATGTCGGGCAGGCGGACACTACCAATCAAAGTGCAAATGACAGCGGGCCGGGTTTCCGGGCCCCAGGGGGTCAGGCCTGCCACCGCCTGCTTTGGCAGCGGTGTCCTAGCCTGTAACCCGTACCGTCCCAAACACAAATGTTGTTGCGCAGACCTTGAGCACAGCAAACAAGCAAAACAGCACTGGAACTGGGTGCGCAACCCTGAAGGCGAGAGTGTGTAGGACATTGCTCAGGCCGGGCTGTGTTGAGTCCAAGCTGTCACACTTGTAACAATGCACGATTACAGCCTTGACGAGGGTGGCGGTAGGTCGCACGCCCTCCGCTCACCCCAGCTTGCCCTCCCGCGCTGCATGCAGCCGCTGCAGCACGATGTTAACGGAGCAAGGCATGCATCTGTACAGGCAGGAGGCACCTACGCGACGTGTCCATAAGCAGCCGGCAATGTATGTGAGGCAGTCAGCGTGCAGGTCAGCGTGCAAGGCTCCATAATTGCGGTGTGTGACCCTAGCCTGCTTGGCCTTGTCCTGATGCACATGATGCACAAGACATGAAGCGTGAGGAAACTGGTTCATCGGGCGGGAGGTGAGTGGTCCAGGAGGGCAGGCCTGCTGGGCCGACCGCTGGCTCGCACATCAAGGCCAGGTGAGGTATAGTGAGGGATTTCGCCGCCTGCGCGCGGTAGGTAGGTAGGTTTGTCACCAGGCGAGGGCTGGCTGGGGGTGGCATGGCACGGTCGTCGGTCAGCGCCGGTGGATGTCGCCCACGCCACCTACCAACCATCTGTGGCATGGGCGACAGTGACTGTTTGCGGCATGGCCAGCAGGCGCATTGCCGGCATGCTGCTAGTGGTGTGTGCAGGGGGAGGGGGGGACATGCTGTTGGTCGAGAGAGTGAGGCCGGTATGTGCTCTAATGCATTTCCACTAGCTAGGCCCTGCTGCTGGGCTCACGTCGTTCCTTGCACAACTGCATTGAGAACCGCCATCGGCCTGACAGCTTTGCCACTTCTTTGTTGATTTCAGAGATGTCTTCCATGCTTCTTATGGTTAGACCTACACACCAAGGCCATGCTGGCTGGCTATGCCCCAGGCAGGGTATTGAAACAATCAATGACTGGTAAGCGACCATTCATTCATGCACACACATAATACCGTATGCAACAACCACCAACGTAGGGTCCGGCTTCACGCTTCTCACTGTCAACCCACATTGACAGCTTCAGTTCCCGAATGAGTCAGCCAGTGAGGGACACACGGTGCACCATGATGGCGCCAACGCAGACAAAACCCCAGGCATGATACAGCAGAGAATCAACATACCATACCTTCCACCATGCACACTTGTACAGCCGTGAAGGCTTGTAGTAAGCGCAATAATGCTCAGTGGGGCATGGCCGTTGGGTGCCCTTATGACGGGGAGCCCAACAACCCCAGCGGCGCGCACGGTTTGTGAACACCATGTGGTGTGGCCATACATCACTCATCAGCCCCGCCCAGCCGCCTGCTCCGAGAAGGGTTAAACCAATGCAGCACACTCGCAAGTAAACACACTGGCTATTGGCATGCCTATGAGCAGAACCACGGCGTGCATGGGCGAGGGTGAGGGTGAGGGCGGCAGGAGAGCTTTCAGAGTTCAGAGACTGAACGCCACACCAGGTGCACCAGACAGCTGCGCTGGTCGTAAACACGATAGCCACTGGCAGTGTTCGGCGGATTAGGCGCTATCAGAGGTTGCTGCAAGGCTGACGCAGCAAGCGGCCTGTTGGCCCTCCAGCAGGGCAGTGTCATAAGCCCAAGCTCTCAATGCGGCCGTGCAGGGCTACTCCATCACGTCTCTCCAGCAGGGCCCGGCTTGGGGGTGGATGCCCTGCGCACAGCACAGCACAGCACCACGGGGCGCACCTCTGGCTGCGGTGTCCCACACCACTGGATGTGCAGGGCGCACAGTCACATGCTCATGCACTGGGTCCCTGCGACTATCAGGTTCCCACGATGTGCCAGCATGGGTGTGTGCAGGTATTGACGTATGCCAGCAGATGTCAGCTCTGGTATTGCCACCTTCCCATCATGCACGACCCCGTATGAATGCATGATGCATGCAGCGCTGGTGCGCTCAGCCCAGCCATCCAAGTGCACAATGGTGTGGCAATGACGGCCAACCACACACCCTCACCGCCATAACTACGCCCCACTCACCATGAGTGCCAGTGCGTTGTTGCAGGGATTGATATCGATCACTTGACGTCCACCAGCTCAACCTCAAACTCCAGCGTCGCATTAGGCGGGATGGCGCCCTTGACGCCGCTGGTGCCGTAAGCCAGCTGAGGGGGTATGCACAGGCGGCGCTTGTCACCCACACGCATGCCCTCCACGCCCAGGTCCCAGCCCTTGACCACCTCGCCAACACCTGCGCAAATAATGGTTTGTTTGTTTACACTCCGCCGGCTAGCCCCAGGCCGCCCTCGAGAGGGTTTCAAAGAAGGCATGTATGCACGTATTGCAAAGAACGCAATCCCACAGGACATGTGCGCCAGCTCAAGCATCCATGTGGTGGTCAACTGCACGCACTCCAGCAGCATGCAGGCGGACGTTGAGGGCGATGCGGAGTGTCGCACGTACATGGGTGCAGGCAGGTGAGGGTCGCTGAGGGCAAGACCGCGTGACACGCAATGGCTTGTATGCTTGTGCATGCTACCTCTGGCGCGTGCTAGGCGCGATGTACACAGAATCCTACAAAGCGCCCCACTCTTCAAGCACAACTGCCTGCATTGCAGCAACATGCAGGGCTGGTTGATCGTGCACTCTGCGCTACCAGGCAGGCCGAGGCGTATGCCCACACACAGGCTTACCCAGGCGAAAGGCGAACGGCTTGCCACCGCTGCGGTCAAAGACCTTGCCGTTGCTCTTCAAGCGCCCAACGTACTTGACGCGCACCTGCATGCGCCACGTTGCAGGATTGTCATACACAGCTTACAGCATCATGTGATGCACTGCACACACGTAAGCTCAAAGCCTTTTATACCATGTCAATGTTAGCACAGCGGTGAACATACATGTATGTGCGTGTGCGTGTGCGTGTGCGTGTGCGTGTGCGTCCGGATGTGCAGCTACTGCGGACAGGGCCCACCACCGGTCGGCTGATCGCAGCTGCAGCTGATGGCTGGGGATGCAGGTGAGGGGCTGCTGCCACCCCTACTGCGTAAGCGGCTTTGCCCACCACGCTGGCGCGCTACACGCATTGTTGTATTGTGCCATTACCTAGTACTGTGTCTCTCGTGTCGCTGGTGTGTGTGGAGCAGCGATATCGGAGGAGACGTGCTGAGGCCTCAGTGCCTCACCCCTGGAGCACAACCTGTGGGCCTCACTTGCGTATGTGCTTGCTGATGGCGCTTGTCCACCGGCTGAACGCACGGCCCTGCCGAACGCACGGCCGTGTTGCATGACGCTATGGCGTGACCAATCCGGTGCAATCAGTGCGTCGCAACACAGTCCGCGCAGGCGGCACGCACGCACCTTCTTGCCAGCCTTGGCCAGCTTCCCGGAAGGTGCCCCGAGAGCAAGATCCTCGATCTCAAACCCGTTCTCAAAGCGCCTGCAACATTACCCACGGCAAGGCAGCAGCCAACCACTGCCGTTCACTGTCTTGCATGCTACTTCGGTCCAACTACGTACAGCGCAAGTTGTACCTGTGTACCACAGAAGCTTGACTGTATTGGCCTTATACGTGGGGTACACAATGGCAAAAGGAGACTGGGTTTGGACTGGACCTAATAAGATCAAGTACGTGTGCAGCTGCGTGCTGCTCGTAATGGTGTGTACCGGTACAAGACCTGCCTGATGCTCTTCTTGTTGGTCGCCACTGGCGGTGCAGCAGCAGCGGCCTGATGGGGTTGAGCGTCCGCGGCCTTCCTGCACATGGGTGAAGGCACGCGACAGCAGCACCCGCACCCACAAGCATGCAACGCCAGCGGTGTCAACTTGTGAGTCACCACATCGTGTGACGGCGGCACAACGCACACATTATGAGCTGCATGGCGGTCACAGCACAGTACAGTGCCGGGGCCACAGGGGCCATACATGACCACATGCATGACTACAGGGGACCTGCATGACCACATGCATGACCACATGCGATGGGCTTTAATACCAGCATGTTCACATGCCAGACCAGCCTCCAGCCAGCACAACATGGCGCATCTCATTAGTCATTACTTAGTCATTGCACATGCGACGAGTTCCTCTCCACTCCAGGCAGCCTTGGGCACCGGCTGGAGCCCAAGGAACGCCATGCAACGAGGCGTAAAACCACCAAGCAGCTAGACGCCATTCTCACTTGGCTGGGGGCGCCTCAGTTGCACTGCTGGGACCTGCTGGCCGCTTCTTCTGCTGCCGGTCGTCAGGCGCAGCCTGCAGCACAGCAGTAACACATGCAAGCACAAGTGTCACCACAGCAATCCACCATGCTTATGGAAAACCTCAAACCTCAAGTTCTGAGCTTAAAAAAAGCACGTGAGCTGTGCACACTCACGTTGCGCTGTGGTGGGCCGGCGGCCACGGGAGCAGGCTTCGCCTCAGGCTTGGCGTTCGCAGGTGCAGACTTCGCATTTGTTGAAGCAGGGTTTGGCTTGCCTGCTTTCGACCCCGCCTCCTGTACAGTTGACAAAGACCGTTGGGCGCATGTCGAACGCATACACACGGAACCGCGATTCAATCTATTCAATCTAGGGAACAGCAATATCACTGTCAGGCTGAACGCTGCGTGCGGTGGGGCATGCACAGAAAGCTGACAGCTGCTGGTACCTTTGGTTCAGGTTCGCTCAGGTCCTTGATGACGACGTGCGGCTTGCGCGGCTCTGGGTACCCAAACATCGGCTCGTCCTCGTCCTCGTCCTCATCTTCATCCTCGTCCTCATCTTCATCCTCATCCTCATCTTCGTCCTCAACCCCATCACCTGATGCCAGCAGGTGAGCGCGGTTTGGCAGGCCATCGTCGTCGCTCTCGTCCTCATCTTCATCTTCACCGTCGCTGCCCTCTGCACCTTCTTCACTCTCATCCTCCCCATAGGAACCCGCCATAGGGTTTGCAGGTGTGTAGTAGCCAGACAGATGAACCTACGAGCACATATTATGCAAGCGTCTCACCCTGGAAACCCAGCGACGCTGCCATAGCGTCGCAGCACAGCTGTGGGAGCGTACCACGACCAGCAAGCGCTGTCCACACCTACCTCGCTCGAGCCCGTCACGATGAACTCTGCATACTGGGAGAGGAAAATGTCAAGCGCGCCAGTGTCCTGCCGCCCAGCCGTCAGGGTGCACAACACGATGGGCTCCTCGCTATCGCTTTGCCGCACGGACAGAGACACACGTGTTCCTTCCTTTGCAGAAAGCGGCAAGCTGGCTTGGCTGAGGTGAAGGTTCCAGTCCTCAGGCGGGGGAACAAACGCCGTTGGTTTGCCTGGCTTGACGATCACCCCATAGAATGACATGGTCCCTAAAGTGGGCACAGCCGCCCAAAGCTATTAGTATAGTCAACTTATGCTGGCCGTCCGGGTTGCGCTGCAGTAATCTACAGTAAGGTGGCCACACAGTTAACACAGGGCGCATGGCTCACACCGCGTAACCATTGAGGCCGCTGAAATGCAGCTCAGGATGCATGGGGCCAGAGCCAAGGAGGTAGGGGGCCATCACGCAACATCAGCGGCGGCAGAAGCATGCTGATGCTCCATTAAGCGCTGAATAGCATAAACAGCAGAGCGAACGGCGTGAGAACGAATGGACGCGCGCCTGTTTGTGTGACCTGCTGGTGTGACCGGTAGACCCGGCAGGTGAGTGGGAGACCAACATCAACAGGGTGGAAGCGTAGATGGTGCCCGAAGCGCCGAATATAAGAGGGACGTGGAGCACAGTGCAAAGCCCTGGCCTGCAGGAGAGCAGCCAAGGCGACGTGTTGAGCGGTGGCACGGGCGCGCTGGCCTATCTAGCTGGCCAGCCGCAGCAAAGTTTGGAGCTCCGCCAGCACCAGCAGGGTAGGAGCAGCAGCCGGCGGCACAGGTGGGCGATCCAAGATGGTGTCGGGGAGGGATGGAGCGGGGCACGCAGCCGGGGGGAGGCCCGGGAACAAAAAGTGGTGCGAGGGGAATTGCGAGGGGCGGACGGGTGCAGGCGGCAACGAGGCACCGCAGTCAGTGAACACGATGCACCCACCTAGACACTCAGCCAAAATGCCCTCCAGCAACAACACACAAGTGCAGTCATGACGGGTGGTGACCAAAGCACTAAGGTGCGGGCAACGCGAGACGGAATGGTGCAAACACTACCAAGACCTCAGTACGGCGCTGGGTTGCAAAAAGGACATGCTGGCATGCATGCACTTTGACAGACACCAGTTATTCGCGTGGCTTGTGTTATTCGCGTGGCTTGTTATTCGTGTGGCTTGTTATTCGCCTGGCTTGTGCTTGCTCAATTGTCGCAGCTTCTGCCGCTTCCCGATGAGCGGCGCTGATTCAGCGCGTTCAGCAGAATAGGAGTCCGTTGGTGGGATCCAGTCAGCGGCTAGCACTGCCGCTGCTGCGGCGCGTGCTGTGCGGCGCAGGTGGTGGGTGAGCGACGGTGAGGCGGCGCGCCTGGAATCCTGGATAGGTGCGCTCACGAGCTCGCTCCAGTGGACGGTGCACCATCGCCAGAGGTGGATGACAACAGCAGAGGCCTCAGCAGTCGACGTATCTTGCCTTGCATGAAGACATGGAATGGCTAGTGATGTTGCAAGTGATGTTCCAAATAGCATCGGAAGGCCGCTAACCGCGTACAAATAAGGGCGAGCTTAGGCTGGTAGGCATGCATACAGCAGGCTGACGATGATGGGCTGTCTCAATCCTCACACGCCACCTCCAAGCGACCGGCCATCTTGTGATTTTGCAACCCTTGTGCAGTCGTTGTAGTCCCGAACGCAGCCAGAGGTTCATCCCATCAGGTGCCTCAGATTGGTTTCACTGTGCTTTAGGAGACTTGGCTTGCTGTCGTGCCCTACCTTGGGACGCATGCCATGCCTGCGTCAGGCACACAAGCGGATGCCACCACGCATGCAGGCCTGAGCAG
Source organism: Chlamydomonas asymmetrica (assembly GCA_001662385.1). Taxonomy (NCBI): domain Eukaryota; kingdom Viridiplantae; phylum Chlorophyta; class Chlorophyceae; order Chlamydomonadales; family Chlamydomonadaceae; genus Chlamydomonas; species Chlamydomonas asymmetrica. The sequence continues at coordinate 12,413 of BDDA01000253.1, read as the reverse complement.
TGAGAGCGTCATCGCGCTGCGCTGTCGCTGTGTTGCCCACGTTGTATCTTGCAAAGCTGTCGCACACGGCACTACGCATGCGCTGGTGACTTGCCAGTTGTCATGGTCGATGCCAGGCGTGTCAGGGCCCACGGCAACGCAGGCCCGCACTATGGCCCTTCACAGTTTGTTTGCCCATCATTCTGAGCACTGAGAACCAAAGCACCAAACAAAGGCGCTTGCACACACCATTCATCAACTTGGGGTCAATCCAGCAATAATCATGCATTACACCTGTTTGGTTCGTGGCACGCCCTGCTGGGAGGTCACATCGGTCACATGCTGCGTGAGCTCTTGCACGCCTAGCCCGGGTGTTGCTCGCTCTGAGCCAGTTAAGATAGCATGCTTCTGCTGAGCAGCCTCCTCCCGCACGCCGCCTGAAGGGCCCCGACTGTGGCTCCATTCCCCTCCTCTGTCTGGTGGGAAAGGCTTCGGGGCCCTTGACAATCCGCACAAGCCAAGCTGCATTTGAAGGCATGCTATACCCCTATACAAATGGCGCATTGCTTAAGATTGCAGTGCGCACTGCAAAGGATTTGAGCTAGGAGCGAGTGGCAGAAAGCGAGCGTGAAGCTTTTGGGCTTGCTAGTTCCGCTGTGCTAGACAGGTGCACTAACCACTCATGTTTTTGGCATGTAAACCATCAGCACAACTGCCATCAGTGTGCACGCCATGGCAAGAATGAAAGCACAGCACGCAGCTTCAGTGTGAAAGTGCAGACCACCTTCCCAAGCATGCAGGCGACTTGGCAATGCATGTCAGTGTGAACCTCGTTGGAACAATGGAACCTAATCCACATGCACAAGCATGCGCTAAACCGGCCTCGCCGCCTCAGTTGAGGATAATGCAGCCAAGACATTATGCATGCGCAATGTCGGCGGCGCTGCTGTTGAGGGCATGCAATGCAACTGCGCAGCACAACTGTCAGCAGCGTCCGTCTCATCCTCTCACATTGGTTAAGCGATCGCAGGCTGGCTTGAGGGATTGCTTCAGGCTGTGTGTTTGTGTATGCCTCGGCCGCTGAGATCAGGTCGCTACCGCTGCTGCTGCACCACATCACTGCATCAGCCACGTGCGCCACCCCATGCCGAACCTTAAATTTTCATGATGCAACCGATGGTGTGGCGGGCCTAGCGGGCCATAAGTGGGCTCTAGTGGGCCCGCAGGTCCGCACGTATGTCACTGCCATACACGATTGGATACCTGGAAATTCTAGACAGTCCCTCTTTGTGAGGTTGTGAACCCCTGTGAGTTCGTACCCAAGCCTCCTGTTTGCATGCATGTGCTGTACCGTTTGGTGCGTACTCTCAGGGCATGACAAGGGAGCGTACCGCGCGAATCGTACAGCTGCCGCAAACAATACAATGCCGGCAGCCTGCGGTCAACACATTATTGGGTAATCGACAACACACAAAAACGCAGCACACACAGCGGTACTGAACATTGTGTGTCAAGCCCCTCAAGTTTCGTTGTCGGCTGCTCCCTCCTGGTGCCAGCTACGCAGCACCGTTCGCCACCATTCAGCGCCACCAACTGCCAGACTCCTCGTGGTCAGATCATCCTCACTCAACAGCTTCAACCTGCGCGCTTGACAGCACCCACGACGCCTGAAGCCTTCTTAACACTGAGCTCCCGACCTCAGGCTTCAAGCAAGCAAGGGCAGCAACCCATGGATTGCGGGGTGCGGTTGACGAGCAGGCCCATCGTTGCGCGCAGCAGCGCTGCTGGCGTGCCGGTGGTTCCTGCTGGGCTGCTGCCATTCCCGGTTTCAGCTGCTGCCTGCGGCAGACCCCTCTTCAACACCTCTGACAGTCCTGTGATAAGTCACTTGCAACGTCCTCCAACGCACGAATGCAGCGCCACCCAGACCAGCAGCAGCAACAGGCTGCGGCCCATTTACCACATGCGGCGAGACGGCCACAGAGTTGCTGCACTCAGCGCCAGCAGCGCGGGCCACACCACATCAGACGGTCCGGGCAAGGTGAGAGCGGGTCCGCCGCATTCCATACGCGGCAGGTTCCGAATTGCATCACTGCCGAGGGTACCCCAGTGCCCACATCGTATGAGAGCGTGGATGCACCGCGACACGCTCATACAAACACCTCAAAACGTAAGGCTTGGTATGGGAATCCACAACTGATACCCATTTGGAGAATTGGAAAACAGTTGTCATTCCAACCGCAGAAGCTCAATGCTTTAAGGGTTGCTTTGCAGAAAGCATCAAGCAGTAATAGGGTGCCCCGCTCCTTGCCATTGCTGTTACAGGAGGGCCGAATCATCCGACATGGTGCACAGGTAGTGATTGACAAGGACTATGAGGACGCCTTCTTCCCAGATGTGCCGGTTGGCAGCAGTCAGCATGTGCAGCTGGTGATTGAGGTGGATGGCGAGCTGCACGAGTATCGCAATGCTGTCAAGCTGTTTGACTGTGTAATGGTGAAGTCACAGCACTCGTGCTACCTGACGGGATTCACGGCCCACAGGCGCCCCGCGCCCATCGACGGCAAGTTCCACCTGGGGTGGAGGCTGTGCCGCCACGACGACAACCCCGAGGACCCCTGGATCCTGGTGATTGTTTTATCGACACAGAACGGGCGTTGGCGTGATCCTGGCCCGGCCACTCCGCTATCCAACCTACAGGGCAAGCTGCCCTCAGACCTCGTGCCGGCAGCAGTCTCTTCAGCAGCGGCACCTCAATCACCTGCAGCGGTGGGGACCGCCCAAGTGGGAGCGCTGGCGGCAGTGGACATGTCGCTGATCAACTCTCATCATGACTGCAGCAGAGGTGCCACGCTCAACAGCGGCAGCAGCACAGGCAGCACAGCAGCGGACCCTACAGGCAAGGTACAAGTGAGTCCGGCACTGTCCCTAACGCAGGCTTGCATTCATGAGAAGGCAGTCAAGTAGCGCCGCAGCACTGCCTGACGCGCACACACCCGTATAAGTGCCTGCTGAACCCAAGCAGTTGAGTGTGCTGTGCAAAGAGCACGTCATACAACGCAAAGCTTGAACTGTATGTCAGTGCTAACCAGCTAAGAGTCCCAAGCTCGGCTCAATAGTAATGCCAGCATTTCCATGGTATTCAGCCCATATATGGCAGGCTGGTTGATTGATTACGCTACTTGCTTTTGGTGTTGATGCCGTGTTGCAGACAGGCCAGCAGTGCCCGCTCATCTGCAGAGGGACCAGGATGATGCTGAGGATTGACAAGGACTACATGGCGGCGTATTTTCCATGCATGCCGGTGGGCAGCAGGCTGCGTGTTGAGCTGGCGATTGAGATGGATGGCCACCTGCACAGACGCTGGGGAGGGGGTGATGTCCTGTTTGACTGTGATGTGGTGAGACTCCAGGACATGGGTTTCGTCACGAATTGGGCAGGGCATAAACGTCCGGTCTGCATCCTTGACAAGTTTCACCGTGGTTGGAGGCTATGCCGCCATGACCACGGCAGTCTCAACAGCTGGTTTCTGGTGCTGGTCTTGTCGTCAAGGGATGGGCCTAGGCTTGCTCCCGCTCCGCCCATGCCGCTGGCCAGCCTGAATCCGGGCGTACAGCTGGCAACGCTGCAGGCGCGGTCCGGTGTGCCAGGGTTGCTCAGTGAGAGCACGGGATCGGACCAGCCCGCTGGGACTAACAGCGGGACAGGCCTTGTGCAGCTAGACGCACCACCGGCGGCACCTCCGCCACCTCCAGCAATGGAGGCAGGTACATCGCCTGCGGAAGCGGAGGCGCTGGTGGCAGCGGTCACAAGCGCAGCGCACGATGAGGACACAGCAGCGGAAGCCCGCACCATGCCATCACCAGTAGTGCTGGCGGCGCCAGGGTCGGCGGCGGAGAAGGCCCACCCTGCTGCTCTGCCTGCAGCTGGCCCTGCTGCTTCTGCTGCCCGGCTAATCTCAGAAGACCCACCAGCAGCTGCTTTACCAGCAGGTGATGATGACAGCAGCACGCCGCAGCTCGATACGGCGGGCGGCACGCGGACACGTTTTGCGGCAGGCACACACCTGCCGCTGCACGCCACAACGCTAGCCCATGTACGGGACTCTTATAATGCCCAATCTGCCTCCGCCACCAACAGTTCTGACGCCGCCCCTTCCTCCACCATCCCTTGCGCCGCTGCTGTGCCTGATGTGGCGGAGAGGTGGGCAGTCTTTGCGCATCTGGAGGGGCTCAGGTTTGTCACAGCCATGGCAAGCATGCAGCAGTGCAGCAGCTTCACTGCCCAGATGGACTTGACAAGTTTGACCGTCACCATAGAGTGTCACATTAATGAGCCAGCTGTGTCAGCACCCCTAGCACAACCACGGCCATCCATGCAAACCAAAGATCAGCCTCCCAGCATCAGCAGCAGGCTGCTGATGCAAAGGGCGGCCATGGAGGATGACGCCCGTGACTCTGGATAGTCATTTGGCGTGTGCTTGCTCATGGTGCCGGCTCCTGTTGCTTCTCCATCAGCGGCGCCGATTCAGCGCCTACAGCAGGCGGTCCGCTGCTGGGAGCCAGTCAGCGGCAAGCACTGCTAGCACTGTTAGCACTGCTGCCGCTGCTGCTGCACGTGCTGCGTGGCTGATGCATGTGGTGGATGAGCTGCGGTTAGACAGCGCGCCTGGATGGGTGCGCTCATGTGCGCGCTCCACTGGAAGGTGTGCACCACCAAGGGCCATGGCAATTATAGAGGCCGTGCTATGGCAGCCCTCGCGTGCGGACATGGAGTGGCTAGTGCCACAGGTGATCCTCTGACCCAAAGTACCTGGAAGGCTGCTAGATGGGTATGAGGGGCATGCTTAGGTTGTTAAACGGTACGCAGCAGGCTGACAACGATGGGCCGTTTCAGCCCTCACTGGTCACATGCCACCTCCACACCGCACCATGTTGAACTTTCCCTTGAACTTCCCCTTGTTGAACTTTCCCTTGTTTAGTCGTTTTTATTCCGCCAGCAGCCCAATGTTCACCCCATCAGGTGCCTCAGATTCCAAGTGGCATTTTGTCTTGGGGGTTTGGTTGCTTTCCTGCTTGACCTCGGGATGCCAACCGTGCATGACACATTGGCAATACATGCGGGCCCTCCAAGCCAGCAGGCCTGAGAAGTCAGGGGCTTTATCGTGCCGTGCTGTATGTTTCCCTGATTGTATCGCCCCAAGCTGCTGCATGCTGTTGCGTGTAGCACCACACATGCACTGGTGACGAGCCAAGGTGAATGCTGGGCGTGTCAGGCTCGTTGGTTGGCAAACCGCACTTGTGTTGCCTGCCATGGCATCACTGCATGGCCTGACATTCTGGCCCTGCCAGCACTGCATGCCATAAAGCATCGACCATGACGTGTTTAGTACAGCAGGTGAGGGCATGCGAGCGGTCCTGTAAGAGCTCCTTTCCACATTGCAGGAAGGGCCCATCACAGTCACCCACTCCACAGCAGGCACATGCATTTGAGGTGCATCGTTGAGGTTCTCTTTGCATACAGATCGCACAGCGTTGAAGTGAAAAGCGCATTCCCGCACACTGTTCAATGCAATGCATCCACCCTCCCGTGCCGCTCGGCTGTGCTGCGAGCATATACGTGCAGTCGAATACTGTTCAGGAGCACAGCAAAGTAAGGAGCCCGTCAGGGGCTACGCGGATGAATGTGCACGTGAATGGCCGTTGCAAGGAAGGGCGTACCTCAAGCGCAGGTGCAGCTACTTGGGAGGAAGAGTACACACAATCAAACGCGGCTGTGCATTGGCGCACACCTGGACAGGTTATAGGCGGGTGCCTGTAAGCAGGTTGGTGAGAGATAGGATTGAACCGGCGGTTGAGCGCACGTGTCAGCCTACGCATGTGATATACGCTGCCTGCAAGCCTGGTTGACCTGAATTCCTATGCAAACCCAGCGGCAGTGCCCGTCATGGCGAGAGGGCGTGGGGGCCATTCTGTCTTTCCTCCGGAAACAGCGGTGCTGGTGATGGCATCAGCAGGGAAGGGGAGCAGTGCCGCCCTGGCTGCTCGGTCATTCCATGCACCAATTGGGATGTTGATTTATGGCGGCCACAGCCAAGTTCCTCCTCTGGTTTGCACTACGGTATTTGCACGTACGGGGTCCCCATTATAGTTAGTAATGGCGGATCGCGGGGAGTAGTGCGGGATGCTGCCTGGTACTACTTGTCTGCCTGTGTTCCTGTCGTTGCCGATTGCACCCGTCACAGTGTCAATCGCTTGATGGTCGCGCACACACATCGGTGTTGTCGCTGGCCAATCAGCAGTACGCCAAACAAACCAAAGCTCGCATAATGTCGACATGAGGGCGCCAGAGCCAGGCCTGGGTGGGCGTAGTGGGCATAATGGATTGGTTTGCTCGTTGTTCCACGCTTCATGCGACCACCACCAACAAAGATATGGGCTGGCAGGCTTGGCGTGCCCACCAGTAGAGCGTCACCGGCCTCCCGAGGGGCCACACCAATACACGCTATATACAGAACCAGTAGCTGGCTGGGTTTGGCAGCCAGGAGTGAACCTGCCGCAGGTGTGAGACCAAGGGCGGGCAGGCGGTGGCAGTTGCTCGCAGGCGGTGATGGTGGCTCACAGGTGGCCCCTGCTGGCCTGCTGCGCTGCCACGACGTGTGCATGGCGCCTGGCCAGCCATGCCGCTGTCTATGGGCCGCGCGCCCGCATCCATCCATTAGGAAGGGTTGTACTCACGGACGTCTGTCCGCTGCGCGGCGTCCTGCTGCATGGCGGTGAGGATGCGGACAGGAGGGGGGGAGGAGAGCGGCCAGGGGCGCGGGGCCGAGCTGCCAGGGCTGAGCGGCAGCTGGATGCGCTCAAGGACCGCTGCGGCTGCCACGCAGCGGCAATTGCAATGGTGTCGCGCTTCCCGGGGTCGGGCTGCGCTCGCCAGGAGGCTCGAAGCCTGGCGGCGGGGGCGGCAATGTCTGCATGGGCCAGGGCGCCAGGGAGGCGCGTGCGGCGTGCGGCGTGCGGGGTGCGGCGTGCGGCGTGCGGTAGGCGTGAACAGGCGAACAGACGCCTGGCGCCGCTGCGGCACCTGGAGCAAGTGCCGTTGCCTCCACAACGCAGTGAAGCTGTGGTGCTGACAGTAAACGCCTCGTACGGGGTGGCAATTTATCCAAATGTGCTTTGTAGGAATGCCACGCGCTTGCCCAGGGGGATGGCATTACTGAGAGTGTGAATAGATCACTAGAGGGATGTGTTGAGAAAGCAGCCACCTAATACTTCGGCATGTATGCCTATGGCAGCTGTGTGGCTTGAAACACACGGTGGCCTTTCCTGTCTCTGTAGTCACTGCACAACCTGTTGCACGAATGGCAGTAGGTCCTTTTGGTGCAGACAGTCACTTGTAATCGCCCTCCGTATCAAGTGCCTCAGTTCACCCTGTACAAGAAGCTTGCGGGCTGCCGTGGTGGGTGGCTGAATTGCTCAAAAGCTACAGCAACGCACTGCCGCGACTCAATGTTTGCCTCTCTCCTTCCGCCCCTCGCATATAACCCTATCAGCTAGGTGATTGCCCGGCCTTTGCATGATGTCCCCTACCACCCCCCACCCCCACCATCCTTCACATCCTGCCAGCGCATTTTATTGTTGGCCTCATTTCCAATCCGATTTACGGTCCCACCGTCAGACCGCCTGCCTGTGCTGCAATCCACAACTAGGACTTGGCGCTCTGATGAGTGGTCCTCTGCAAGCGTGTCCCGGAGCACCGCATGCATGCCAGAAGTGATTGTATCTGTGAACGCGGTGCTGTCAAAATAGTAAAATGTAAAGCGGTCTGCCCTGTGCAGTCGCTGTTGTGGTGGGAGCCTGCACTTGACGCGGTCCTTTCCTCACCTGTTCACCTGCATGCTGTAGGTGGCGCCATGTTGGTGTCATTCTCAACCACATTAGGCACTTGCAACAATTACAAACCTTGACCTTGGCACCAGTGGTTGTGAGAAAGCTTGGAGCATTCATTCAAGGTGCGTATGGGCGCCAAACGCAAATGGTCACGACCAGGGTGGCAACTGGCGACGCTCCGTCGGGCACGTGCGCCCAACACAGTGCATGCGTGAGCGGACGGCACGTACGGTGTTGAGTGCAGTCAAAGAGCTGCAGTGCTTGCTCGGATGGCCGGCCAAAACAGGGTGATGTATGCCAGAACCTCAGCTTGGCCAGCGAGAGCAGGGAGGGAGAGCCGGGAGTGCAGAGAGAAACCTATCTACCAAATGCGCGCAATCACGGTGAGGGCACATGCTGACATACACACGGTTATCATCCACAAGACCACAAGCGAGGTGCATTATTGGGAACTGTTGGCAGGCAAATGTCCACCGGGCAGCAGGTCTAGGGAGGGGAGGTCAGAGCTCAGCAGTGAGTGGGGGCGGTACCCTTCGCTCGCCGGCGCTGCCACACACGCAGCACACATGCAATGGTTTGGCTGGGCTTGTCACCCGATTCACGTAACGCTGTCAAAGCACAGCGTGGATAGCGTGGACCCCTGCACGTGGGCTGGCTCCACGTGCAAGAACGCAGGCAGCGGGCGCACCTGCCTTAACGGGGGCTAATCCAAACCAATGCTAGCTGGCAGGTAGGACAGCGCAGGCATCTCAGCTAGGTAGATACACAGTTCAGGAGCGTGTGGCACGCCCTTTCCACCTCCCCACAGACCGAGCAGGCATTTCATGGACATTCATAATGCAGAGGTCAAGGTCTAAATTATGGCAAATGCTGTGCATGCATGGTGTCACGGGTGCAGCGACCGGCTTCCATCCATAGCTCCAAGCTCAACACAAAGCTTGTGGGACATATCGTAGCTGCCGCTTAACTGGTTACCGTACTGATGGCGGGACTGCCTGCAGGTATGGCACATCCTCCGCAGCACGGCAGTGCGCAGGTGTTGCAGTCCTGCTGCTGTGCGGTCATGCGATTGGATGGACCAGCACACGGTCAGCAGGAGCCTCAGTGCACTATTTTCTGGCAGGTTCTTTACATGGCTTCCAGCAGGCGCTCCAGTCTATGCCATGCCACCAACGGGTGCATGTACATATTTAGAGCAAATCCACATGAAAAGGTGACGTGATGGCAACCGGAACTCCAACACGGTAGTAAAGTGGCTACACAGGGCGCAAACTGTTAACCGTTAAATGTAAATAGGAGGAGGGGTAGGGGTCGCTGAAATGCAGCCGCTACCCCAACACGCGACACAAAAGGGGGGGAGGGGGGAGGATTAAGTAAGCTGCATAGCATGCAGCAGGATCATGCTGGTGCTCGAGAATCTAGCTAAAAATAATCACCAAGGAGAGGGAGTGTTCAGCATGAATTGGATGGAAGCCCACGTGGCATTCGCATGCTGTTATGGCAGGTTCGGGGTGGTGCGGTGAGCCTGCTGACCACACCAGCCAGAGCCGCTGTAACGGCAGTGGGGGGACGGGACGAGGGTGCAAAAATGGCAACGCATGGCATGGCATGCCAGAGATGCATTGACAGCTGGCAGCGAGACATTGCGGAGACGAGATTCAGTGTGACAAGCGGTGGTTGGGCGCCTGCCTGCGTGCTGTGTACCCCATTTGAGCAGGCTGCAGTCGGTAACTTTATCGTTAGTGCATGAAGGCAATATTAGGAAATAATGTGCACATGGTCGTTTGATTGCCAAAAACGTGCATGGGGCAGTGAATTGGAGGATGGGATGGGCTGGCCCAGGGTCAGCAAACTCGTTGCCGAGGACACCCGAAATGGAGAAAGCCAGGCTGAGTCGCAAGTGCCTAGCTTGTGTGTGTGCAGATTGGCATGCATTGCAAATTCACTCTGTGTGTGCTGGTGGGCATGTTCAGCTGGTCAACATTGCCGATTCGCCCACGCCATTGACTGATACGCGCAAAACACGGGCATGTATAAGATGATACTGGTAATGGATCTACGCCTTGTTG
>BDDA01000252.1:124687-138637 GCA_001662385.1 Chlamydomonas asymmetrica | reverse complement strand
TGCACCCTGTGCGCCTCGGAGTGCTCTGCACGCGAGTCGCGCTGCGCAACTCGCGCGCTCGCGCATACTGGCCAGAAGGTCGAAACTCATAGCATTGTGTGTGTGTGTACAGCATGAATGCTAATGCTTATGGGAGTCCTAGCCCATGGCGCTGCGCGCAACGTCATCATCGGGTGGCGCATGCAATTGGGCAAAGTGGCGATTGGCCTTGCGCATGCACCAAATTGTGCTGGTCCAGGACAGCAAAAGCCTGCAGCTTATCACCTGATGCGAGCAGCATCCCAGCGTTCTACAAATCGGTACGCATGGTTGCCAACTGCAGCGTCGCGGGGTGAGGCTAAGGCTAAGCCTCTCCGCCTCTCGTCCCCAGGCCCATGTATGGCACAATGTGCGCATGCCTCGCCTGAGCGCTGGCGTGTAGCATGAATGCATAATGCATAGCGTGCTGCACTGAAGCATGGTGCAAAGATAGCAAGGACTGCAACATGCATGCGCCTTGCCCATGCGAAATCCATCACTAGGCGTTTGAACATGGCGATGCACGACAGCGGGCTTAAGTAGTAACATCAACACACAAAGGGCATGCGGGGGGTAGTCCGCTGGATGTCACGCCCGACCGACAACGCACGCTACGCTACGGGCGGCTCCATTCCACCACCTGTGCAATGGAGCGCGCGCGGCAGCGTGCACACCACATTCGGTGCAGTCCGGACTTTAGTACTCGAGGTGATTGATTGGCCTGAAGGGTTCTCATGCAGTCTGCAACGCACCCTCATGACGATAACATGCATTGCATGCATCCACGACATGTAATGGAGGAACGTGCCGAGCCAACCAACGGTGCTAGCACAGTGCGTGCACCCACAACGCAGATTGCTGGCCCCACCATAATATGTTCATGAGCGCATTGATCTCTGACCTGCAGCTGTCCTCACCTCGAAGGTTTCCCAATCGTTGTGGTCCTTGACCTCCTCGTGAGGGTTACCACGGTGCACAAGTAGGTGGTACACGTGGCCCAAATAGCCACATGTTGTGTTTATCGTTGGGTGTTCAAATCCCTGCAAGCAACCGGATGTCAAGCAACGATCATGCACATGTCCAAGTACATCGTCGGTTGCGTTTTGCACCGACGGCGACTGGTCAGTCCGTGGCTAGTGCACACAGCCCTTGCGATCATCAGGAGCAATAACCCTTGTCGACTTCCTGAAACTCAACAAAGCCGTGCATGCACAGACAACAAGCGTCCGTGTACCATGATTACCTGAGCAAATTTGGCCCAGTGCACAAAGAAGTTGTAAACCTGTCGCGTTTGAACCATGATGAATTTGCTCGCGCCGTACGAGCTAGCCGCCTGCAAAACAACACCAAGTGGGCAACAACATGCCAGGCGACATGCATTTGCGTGGGTTTAGGGAGGAGAACGATGGCATGTTTTGCAACTCGGACCTAAGCAAAGACACGGGATGTTTCCGCTGGATCCTGGAGTGAGCCTGATGTCGTGCACGGTTGCAAGATGGTGTTCATAAGTAGTCTTGCATTGGTCACTCCAAAGTATGCGACATGGGTATGTGACAAAGAGAGAGTCTGTAAGGTATGTTCATACGCACAGCCGCACGCACCGCCACACGCACGCAAAAGCACGCACGCAAAAGCACGCACGCATGCAAAAGCATGCAAGCAACATTGCACACAACGCAGCTGGCGTACATGGGGCGGCTCAGACGAACATGAGCCGATGTACATGTATGACATACACCCGGTGCATGGGTCTGCTGCTCCGTACGTTGTTGGCCCTGCCTACACCGCAAGCTCCAAGACCAGGATGAACACCATTTCAACCCACGGCCCCTGTCGGCTTGATCCTGGTCGGATGCCCTGTGCGCAAAATGCGCTGCCTACCTTGTACTTGCGGTCATACAAGCGCAGCGGGTGGCATGCGTAGGGGGTGGCGGTCTTGCCGGGCGTCGTGGTGGAGTAGGGATCGTTGTATCGATCTTCTGCCAGCAGCAGTTGCTTGCAGGGATCGGCAGCAGTGCTCCAAAAGGAATCCCAGTCGATGGGCCCGGTTCTGTGGTGCGTCGTGTCCAGATTTTGCCGCCTGTGTGCCGGAATATGCATGATCAGAAATGGACGACAGGAGCAAGAGAGGATGGAGCGGGCTCAACACAAACCCTTGCATGCAGTACTTGTGCTTGTTGGATGCATTCCTTGCTGGAATTGCGGTGTGGATGACAACAAAACTAGAAGGCTCTATCGTTTCTGAGTGCAGCATTGCTTGTTGCGGCTGGGCTGCGTTGCAAGCTTGTGCTTGCATGGCTACGGCCCCCAACACACCAAGCAGCATCAGCGCCAAGCAACTCAACAACAAAAACGGTATGTCAGAGCATGCGCCTTCAGTGACGCACGCGCGCAGCTGGTTGCAGCCTCATGGTGATCAGGGATGGCATCAGCTGACACCTACACAATCATCAGCCCCGCCACGTGGTCGCGTGCATCCCTCCATGCGTCAGCCACGAAACATTCGCTGTACAGTTGTGGCAACTGCAGGTTTGGTACCTGCAGCACAGATGCACGCGCACACACACACATGGGCATCACACATAAACACACGCGCACGCGCACACACACACACACGGACAGCTCAGCCCGGACACGTCGCCACTCTCAGGTGCAGTTTTCAGCCTCACGTATACGCACACTTCATGGCCCCACGGGAAGAACATCGCATATGGTCCCACGGGAAGTAAATTCCACTGAACACACACACGGAAAGCACACTGCATGGCCCCACGGGAACCAAACAACTCTAAACACACACACGCTGCATGTCAGCAAGAAACCATTCAACATGTCAAACGTTCAAGCCCTGGAAGCAAAGCGGGGTCTGACGGAGGGACCGTGATGTATTACATGGCGCCGGCTCTCACCTCAGACATGTAAAACTCGTCCAAATCCCAGATGCCCACTGCCGTCCTGGCGCCCCCACAGCTCCCAGAGTCGCAATGGGCCATGGCCAGCATTGCGTGGCTCACAATCAGGTGTTGCTCTGGCACGGCAAAGTGTGCTTCTGTAGCCCACGGCTGGTCCCAACGCACTAGTCTGCGGCAAGAGCAGCGGCAGCACCAGTCTTGAGCACCAGCTACGCCAGCAGCAGCAGCAGCAGTAGCCGCCGCTGCTGCTGCTGCAATAGCTGCAATCACACCAATGACATAGTCTTTCCGAGCCGGGGCAAACAGATAGGTCACGCATGCACCACTTTTTCTAGCTGTACAAAGATGTGTCCACATCCGTTGAATAGACATCCCCTTCTCATGCCTTGGTCCATGGCATAGCTAGCATCGCGCAAAACGTGCGCGTGGTGCATGCACCGTGCGATGTGGCATCCGCTGCTGGGCTGACAAAGCGCCAGCACGGGCATGTGCGCTTGCCCGCTAACCTGACTACGCCGTACTCCACCAGCTTGACGAAAATGGGAAACTCCTCTAGGATCCGCACAGTGCGAGGCTCTGCGTACATCAGGTATCCTGCAAAACCCTGTGCACCCGCACAACGCCGCGCCAGTCACATGGTGGCATGCGGGTGCAGGCAACATGCATCGCATCCAAGCGGATCGCCAAAATGCATCAGTGCGCCTGAGCAGCCGAACGTGTCCGCTTGATGTTAATGCCAAAAACCAAGCTTCAATCACAACGCTGTTTGCATGCGTGTGCGTAGGGTAATACCAGCAGGACCGTGTGGCGCAGCGATCCCCGGGGTTTTTAGGGTTTTAGGGGGTTTTAGGGGGCCCGACATCCGGCAACGCCGTCTTGTGGAACACTGCTGCTGGTGCTGACTGATGTGAGGCACATTTGCAGCATACCTTCTCCAGGTGATGTTGCACATGCAGCATCAGCAGCCTCGCAATATCGTGACGTGCCCAGGAGCGCAGTCGTGGCGGAAGCATGACAAGCCACACGCGCATGTCGGTGCGGTGTTGGTCATCACCGCTGGGGTGTCCAGACAGGCTCTGAGCCGCGTCCTTGCCGGCGTACGGCGCTATGTTGACGTCACCCCAGTCACGTCGAAGTTGGGCGTACAGAGGGTCCTCGGCTCGCCCTTTCCAAGTGACGCCAGGTGGGGCTGGCGGGCACTCCAACAGCTGAGATTCTTGGTGGGCAAGGCAGATCTCCATCACGTCCGGGTGTTGGGGTGGCTCATCTGTCGCGGACAGGCCTAACTGTCGCCACAAAGATGACAACATATATGTGGGAGCAGGCAAGATTGTTAGGGCAGCGTGCTCGAGGGCGAGGGTGACACATAGTCTGCGGTGTGAGTGATGAACAGCTCGGTACGCTTTCTATGTTGTTCTATGGCTAATTATTCCTAGTGTCGTTCTGCACTCATGTGTGGTATGTGTGATGTGAATGTGGGTGTGAGTGTGGGTATGAGTGTGGGTACGCAATTTTTTTTTTCTTGGTGAGGAAGCTTGCATGTGGGCGCCCCCTGCTCCATCCGCAATGCATGCAAGGCCCCGATGCACGGCATGATGCGCCAACCTTGGTTCACAGATGGCACGAGGAAGTGTATGCTTGGCCAAGAGCTTACTAGCACACACAGCTCGCCGGATTCTGGCACCGCCAAGTCAGCATGGAAGGAGAAGGGGATCACGTCACCCCGGTCCTTATCGAGTTCCACCTGCACGCCAGTGCGTCAGCAACGGGGTCAGCAAGCTGCTGCAGTGCCAGAGCAAACTGAACATCGCAGCAAAACTGTCCAGGTGGGCGATCCCAACGTTTGCTCCACCAAGCTCTTGCACCCACCTCGATGTGCTCTGCGTGTTGTAGGTTGTGTCCTCGATAAATATACACCTGTGGTCGCCAACCTGGCCTGGAATCCACCAGCCTGGCTTGAACATCGACTTGCCTGCTTGCATTCATTGATTGCACATGAAAAACAGTTTGGACCCCTGCTCGTTCCCTGGTGGCACAGGTGACTACCCGCGCGCACAGTGGGTGGGTCCACTGTACATTCACTGTACTGTACGTACGACCAGGCGCTGCCTTGTCCACGCAACGGAACAAACCAGAGTACAAAATCGGCCTTTGGGATCCTGGATGGAACTGGGACATCGCAGGAGCTCACAGGGACAGGAGCGCGCTAGAGCAGTTCGCCACCACTCACTGCCTGGACTCGTTCCTGGTGTGCAGGTTGCCCTGCACCATGGTCACCGCCCTGGCACTAGCTTTAGTCAGGACAATTTGTCAGGACCTTGCAGCCCTCCGGGCAGTCGCTTGCTCGGGACACTCCCAAGCGGCGCGGGACAGGCACTGGGAAATAAAGCTGCTGGGAACCGACATTGGGACTTAGGAACCGAAGAGCAGGCCTGAGAACGCAATCCTCTCTCTGGGAACGCTCTGGGAACAACTTTGGTCCTCTGGGAATGAGTGGCTTTCATTCCCATAGTGGTGCGAAATAATCTGCTTCACGGGAAAGCTCCTACACACACTGCAGAATTCGCAAGCAGATTCGGTGCTGCGGCTAGGAGCTTTCCCGTAAAGCACGCTTTGGCCCACAAACAGGCAAACACGGGTGTACAAATCCATGCAAATTTCACGTGTGCTTGCGTTTTGGCGGAGCCCGTAGAGCCCAGCCCGAGAACCAAAAAACTTACCCGGAGCCTTCGAAGCGTGTATCGCCATCTGGGGCCTTGACGAAGTAGTCTCCTTTGAGCCGCTGAATGGTGACTCCCGCTTCATTCTTGGCGGCCCAAAGCTTGGCGGTGACTTGCACGTCGACCGAGTGGAAGCGCTCTGTGCCGCCGGCGTGCGAGTCATCATCGTGACCAGACACACGAAAGTGCCGTAGTTCCAAGGTTTCTGTCACTACACCAAGGTCGCTCAAGTAAGCAGACAGGTCTGCCGCTAACGCAGACGGCACGACGATCGATATCAACAGCACCCTGCACAGCCACCAAGCCATGTTGCTTGCTATAATCTGCAAGTGTGTTGGCAGCCGAACCATCGAGGAGCGTGGCTGCCTGGCACTAACTTAGTAACCGTCAGCTCACGTGTGCAAACTCAGTAAGTGTTCAACAAATAAATGAGTAAATGATACACTTGTTGCTTGACCCGTTCAGAACTGTATGCATGAGTTGAGGTTAGCACCCAGTGCGCTGCAATGTTGTGTTGGAGTGTGCATTGAAAAACGTGTAAGAAACGCGGTGTTTATGTATGCTTAGTAGCATCACTGGCTTCATACAATGCGCACCAGCGTACATACGGCATACTCAACACGAATTGGGCCCCGAAACGGCCAACAAGGCAATCATTCCAAACTTGTCCAACCAGCACTCCCCCTGCCTACACAATTCGTACATCTATATGCTATACATTTGTGACGTGTTTGTGGTTGTGTATGAGAGCCTGGAGTGGTTGCGCCGCACTTTGCTGCCGGCGCACAGCGCGCCACTCAGTTTGCACACGATGAGCAGATGTGGCATACGCATGCCCGTCAGGAACGGTCTATATGCCTTACATAGCTCAGTATGGCCTTTATGCACCCTCCCGAGCGTGTGGCGTTTGTCCGTCCACAGCTTGCTTGTTTGTTTTGTATATCAAGTGCCTGCAGGCTGTGTGCGCGGTGCACATGATTATCCTAAGCCTAATCGCTCTGTCAAAACATAACCAAGGGCCCCCCAACAAGCTCTGCAAAGTTACAGCCGTGGTGGTAAAAATATGAAGGACTGGTTTCTAAAGCGGGCAGCTGCCCTGCAGGGCTGAGGTGCAGGTTTGAGCCCGAACGAACGCCACGAAAATGAGGACAACCATAAATGCGTGTCCACACTTTGCCGCCTCGCGGCAATCCAGGCTCAAAGGGGCGCCCACAGGCAGCAAAGAGCGCACTTTTACCAGTGCAGAAAGGTGCTCAGCGCCCCAAAATTCGCTGTAGGGAAGGAGAACGACGCCGTCAAAGTTGAAACTGCAGTTTGGCCGCTTTCAACGGATCTCCAGGCCCAGATCGTGTGAAGTCTGCCAACGTGTTGCCTTGCATGGACTTGCCTGTTTTCTTGCAGTGACCGACGACCTTAAATGCAGCCCGGCTTTTTCAACCGCAGTATTGGTCCACCTGGCGCGTTCCCATGCCAGCGGCTCAAACAAGCGAGCAAAGATATGTTTAACATACAGTGCGGAGGCGCACCCAGTGCACCGTTTGAGCGACTGTTACTGTCGTTGCGCCCTGCAGCATGCACTGCTGCACCGATTGCGTGCAAGGTTAATGCAAGGTTCCCCGTTTCTGGGTTGCAAGGTCGCGGTCTCCCCACCGCGCCACATATAAGAGCGACATATCAGAGCCTATATAAGTTGGCGTGCAGCTTTAAACGCCTTGCTTCGGGCAAATTAAGGCCCCGAACTTCAGGTTTGGGGCTTGTCTCCATTTGACCTTGGCCAAGGGACCTCACGAAGCTCGTGAAACTCGCTTGTGAACTATGTATAAAGGAAGATAGACTGCCATACTGTGACAGATGGTGCCACCCTTGGGGCTGATTGGCTTGCGAGATGGTTTCAAAAGTGCAACCCATCTTCGGCAAAGCACGGCTTTGAATACACGCTCAGCACCAGGAATCAAGCGTGTTATGAACTGCGTGCTTGAACTGTTTAGGCTGTTTACTGTGGCATGGCGTTCTTTGGCGGTAGACTTTTAGTCGGTCAAGGGTTTAGGAGTTGGTTCCGCCAGGCGTGCAGCGTGGACAAGGCGCTGCACAGCCAGCCATAACTACAGTGCCTGACCAAACCACACTAAGAAAACACGGAAGGGATATTGAAGGGCATGAAAGCCCTGAGAGGGACACACAGCGTTTGCCGCTGAAGCGCACCGTCGCAGAACCCCTGCCAACAAACAGGCACACAAACGAGGGGGCGGAGCGCAGCTATTCTCGTGCTGGCGTGTATACAGTACCGGCACTGTACTGGGTATTTATGTAAGCAGTAAACGGGGAACACATGCATGTACGTCAATTGTACGTCAGCTTCCATGCAGAAGGAACAGACGATAATGTGTGTGCGGATAAGTGTGGGCCGGGGGACACCAGGGCCTCAACATGCAACGCAAGCCAAGTGCACAAGAAACAATGCCAGGCTGCACGTGCAAGAACATGGACGCAAACTGCCCCAGGCCATGTAAATGAAGCTCAGCATATCAAATCTGCATCTCACATCAACAGCACACGCCACTGGCAACAGGGGTTTAACGCATTGTACCTGCCATGTATGGTGGCTGGGCTTATGCTTGCAGAGAGGAAAGAGGCAAACACATTGGGGAACAGTGCACGCATACAACTGTAGTGGACACACTCGGAGAACACAACTTGTCTGTGATAATCTGCTGTGCATAGCGTTGACGTGCAACAACGTTGCGTTGACGTACCTGCCACCTGTGCTTACTGTCAAGGTGCCGCAGGCAGTGGCATGGCACAACGCAGCTGCATGCAGCACCGGCGTGGCAGGCAACACCCACGTGCATACGCATACGCTATATGCATTGCAGTGCGCGCGCTCCACACTGCATGCGCACGGCCTGAGGGGTATTAGGACATGCAACCTCCCGTAACGACGACGGCTAGCAGCAGCCACAGCAGAGCAGCAGTGCTGCAAGCCACGCGCACCGTAAGGCGCTGCCCGCGCCTTCCCCTTGGCCATCACAACCAAGCCAGCAGCGTAGGGCCTGCTGCCGCCGACAGCATCTGCCATGCCACTGCAACACGTGGCACTGCCGAGCGTTCTCCTGCTGCTACCTTTGCCCGTGACCTTGCCAGCCTTACTAGCGGCAAGAGTGTGAAGAGGCACCCGCAACCTTGGCCACATGCGCCTGGCGCTTCACTCCGCCTGGCAGGCCATGCAGCCGCACGCCAGGGTGCTTGCCAGCAGCAGGGGCGCGCCCTCCTTCGCCGCCACAGACCAGAAGGTTGTGTTGAGCTGTGCTGGCACCACCGCCGCTGCCAGGGCTGCCAGGTGCTGATTGCCCCGCTGAGCGCGCTATACGAGTGCCGCTGCGGTTGCCGTTGGAGGTCAGCAGGAAGTTTTCAAGCGCCGCGACTAAATGCGCCATGGACAGAACGCGCCGAACTCAGACTGCTCAACACGCATGCATGCATTGCATGTACTGTGGGTGATATTCATGCGCATGGCGGCTAGCTGCATGCCCCCCAGCGGTTTGCTACGGTAGGAGGAAGGCGCGGTTGATTGGCTGGCACGCCAGCAGAATGCACGTAGGACGTGTGCACTGAGTTGGTATGTCCACACACTCAACCCAGCGACTTGTAACTGAAGGTGTCCCAGAGTGGTGCGTAGCATGTGAAAGGATGCGCAGGCAAGCGCGCCATCCCCCAGCTGCCCCAGCCCAATGCCCAATCACGAAGTACAGGTTGGGTTATCCAAGGAGATGCTGAAATTGCTGCACGTGCACAAATGCTTGACGGTACAAGTCCAAGTCCAGATGAGCAGGGGGAATCACGAACCGCCAAGAGTCAGGTGACAGCCTCCCGCTGCCAGGATGCACGCACGGCCGCCACCTGACGGCGCGGCGGGGCTTGATGAATGGCAAGAGCAGAACGCTTGCCTGTGAACAACACAATTTGTGAAAGCTCAGTTTGCCGCTCGCTCAGGCAATCGGGCGCCTTTGGTTGGTCCCGATATGCTGCGCTCAGGACGTGGTCTCTGGATGATTGGGGTGTTAGCATTTAGGGTGCATGGCTTGGGGTTTAGTCAGCCAGTGCATCAACCTCCCTGGAGCACCATGCTCTAAGCTGGTCTTATACCAGAGGAAAAGTCCCAGTTCTGTCTCTCGGAGACTGCAGAGCGAGTACTATGGAACACAGAGTTAATAAGCTGAGCCGAACTAGATTACAACATGGCATGCGATCACTTCCCTCAACTTGTCACAGGTTTGACGACGAAGCTGACCTATTGCCGTGGCTGCCTGCTCCCACACCCCCATGGCACGAGGGTGTGTGCTCCAGCCTAGACATCACACGCTTCTGCCAGGAATCCACTTACGGCACGCGTCCAATTCACCACGCCCGGTTGTATTTGCAAGAGGGGGCTCATTGGCAACTGAAGCAAGTGATCTCGACAGTGCCTAGCAGGGTCGAGTGGCCAGTCCCAGCCAGGGCCCTCCCTCTAATCACACATCGCCGTGTACACCTGGAGTGCGGCTTTGCGTACACTCGTACAACACAATGCTTATGTCAGTCCTGGCCCCAGGCCCTGTGCACAACCCAATCATCGGTTGCCGCATGCGCTTGGGCAAACTGGCGATGTGTGTTCCGCAGGCACCGAATTTGCAGGTCCAGGGCAGCAAAAGCCTGCAGCTTACCAGCTGGTGCGGGCAGCATCTCAGCGTTCGGCATATCTATCTGTACGCATGGCTCCGCCTGCAGCGCCACGGGGTGCATTCATCGCGCGAGTGCTTCCAAAGATTGGTCTGGTGTGCTGCAAACTGGCCTCAGCATTATTTGGTGGGCGGCAGCGCCTTGCCGCGTTGCAAGGCAACCAGGCGTACTGCAGGCGATGGTGGTATTGCAACGCGCCGAAAGCGGCGACAGCCAATGACGCGACATGCCAAAAAAGCTCAAAACCCACAGGAAACAAAGCACCGCATGCATTTGCATGGTTTGTTGCGGCCTGACCACCAGGGTTAGGCACCTAGGTGTGGGTCAGTGCGCAGCGTAGCCGAAAGTCTGGGCAGCCACCCCCTTGCTGCCCCTTGCGCTCCACGTTGTGCTACAATTGCGCTCCACGTTGTGCTACAAGCACCCGCAAGCAACAGTCACCCAGAGCACGCCGTCGTTGGACTCATCGCATTTTCCACGCGACATGCTCTCGCTCCTCGCCCTGCCTTGACTGGATGTGACCATCTGGGATGTATCGTCAATCATGGAAGCATCTGCAGCCGCCCCAATGGCGTCAGGCGTCCGATCATGAGGGTTGCATGCATCGCCTTCGCCATCGCCTTTGTCCGCGCTACACCCTGGGCTGCTACTCTTGGACTGGGGTGGTGGCATTGCAGATGCTTTGGAATTGTGTTTGGTGCGCATTTTGAAGCCGTGCACACGATTCAGCCACCGCTCGCAGGCCTCTAAGCCCTGGTCCTGGTACAGTGCACCTAAGAACGCCTCGAAGCAGTTGGCTAACAACTTGCTGGCCTCCTTGTCCCTCTGCCTCGCACTGTCATCCAGAAGCATCCACTGAGAGAAGCCCAGACGACGTGCGTTGCTGCTCAAAACATTGTTGCAAGCTAATGAGCTGTGCTTCTTACTTGCTTCCCCAATAGCTGCGGCCGGAACAGAGGTCGAAGGTAAGACCCGCTTTGTTGCAAGCAGTTGTAACACGGCGTCGCCAAGCCACTCCAGTGCTCGGTTGCAATGAGGCTGGAGTGGAACACATCCAGCAGGCGGTTTGACACCAGAGATTGCTGGTTGAGTGCGCAAGCAGTAGGACGAGTGCACAAACGTGTCGATACAATTCCAAGTTTAAGTCTGCGTGGCCTGTGCTTCCCCCAAGAATCTGTTGGAGCTCAGACAGTGGTAGGAGCTTGTGTTTAGGGTTGAAAACCATGACGTCTGGTGTGTGAGTCAAGTGTAGGGAATCTTGGCAAAGCGCTCAAACTGTCACATGAGAGTACGCTGGAGAATACGACACCCACCAAAAACAGCATGCTGAACCATGTGCTTTTGGTGTGGCTGGACCACCAACATTCCAAGACTGGGGCAAGTGCGTTTCACTATCTGCCGTTCCGAGAGTGCATTCTTGGCAGCTGCCATGCACGCAGTACAATTGCACTCCCCCTGTGGGGGGCAGGGGGGAACTGCCTGTCCCGCAAGGGTGCGAGGTGAGCCTGGCAGAGGTGGACACAGCCCGCCCTTGGCCAATGATGCATTACGAGTGACGTTTCATGTAGCTGCCCAATGCCCACGCCTGACTGTTCTGAGATGCAGCGTGGTTCTGGAGCTGTTAGCGGCACGCATCGGTCAGGCGCAGGACACTCCTCAACGTGCAAAGAACCAAAACCAGATGAGCACTACATGCATGTGGCAAGCCGGGTCACTTTGCATCGCTCAGTGCTTTGTCGAGTTCGTCCCCACCCCACCGTGAGATATTGGCCCGCTCTTCAGGGCAAACGCACGGCGTGTTGACCTACACAGCAGCGTAACAAGGACCCTGACCTGACCGCCCGCTTTCAGCAAATTCAGCAACCTGTTCGCAACTGCGTTTTGCCGCTCCCAGTCTGTGCTGCCGCCACGCTCACTACTGCGGCGACGCGCATTTCAGGGACTTTGCAACGTCCATGCGTGTCGGTTGCACGAGGCTTCTCCTATGGTAGGGAGGAGATAGCCTTGGGCGCTTTAGCTCCACGGCTAAGGATGGATGGCGTGTGGATGGCGGAAAGCAGTGAGCCACGGCGTTTCTGCAGGCCGCCGCCGGGGGTGCAGACACGGTGAGCCTACCATGCAAGCTTCGCCCCATAAGATGTTATGTTATGTATTCAAAGTATATCAGCAGCACTGTTCTGCGGCACACGTATGAAGCTGATGGTCTCGCCACTGTAACAAACAAAACCAAACAGGTACCTGTTTGTGGGCAACGCGGGCCCTGGCGTGGTGATGAGCCTGGAGCAGATACGGGAGTTCTTTGAAGGCATCCTACTGGAGTCTGACCCAGCGCTTGCAGCTTCAGACGCTCTTGACTGGCACGTCGAAGTCGTGCTGCCTCCAGCCGAGCCTATCAGCTCTGCCCACCACAAGCACAGACGCAACAAGAAGAACCCTGCCATAGAAATGGATTGTGGGAAACCAGTAGCAGAGGTTGCCGCTGGCGGGTCTGCTGCAGCAGGGCACGATGGTGCAGTTTGCGACGCGGCAGCCATAGACGGACAAACACAGCCCCTGTCGGAAACAAGCAGCCCAGCTGCAACTGATTCAGCGCCAGGGCCAACAGCACATGACATGCCCGCCAAACTCCCCAAGCAGCCCCAGCAGCCAGGTGGCGGGTCGTCTCATCTGTATCTTGTGTTCCGCAGCGCGGCCCACGCAGCGGCAGTGATAGCGCGGTGCACCGGCCCCAAACGTGAGGTGCTGCCTGGCCCTGGCGGGCGACAGCTGGTGGTGCGCTACGCGGACGAGTTGCGCACGGACGCTGCCAGCAGCACACACGAGGTGGGTCAGTCATGCGCTGGCCAACTGGCGCGTGGCCGCTTGCATGCAAGCATGCAACCCCTCGCAATGAGTTGTGTGAAATGCAAGCATGAAGCAGGATGATGTATGCATGCATTATATATGCATATTGGTCGCGTGCATGTGAGCAGGGACGCAGCATGCAACAGCATGCAGCGTCCCGCAGGTCTGTCTGCGTCCCGCAGGTCTGCATGGTTGTGTGGTTACACGCGCGTGCATGTTGCACGCTGCTTGTGCATTTGTACTGGGGTCGCATCCGCCTCTCCTATCCCGGTCTGAGCCTCTGGCTATACTGGTCCGGGTGATGTAATCTCACACTCTCTCACTCCCTCACCCACTGGGGCCTCTGAGCTGTGCATGGCAGGACAGTGAAGTGCATGGTTGCACACGGGCGCGTTGCACGTTGCTGGCTGGTGCTTGCGGCCCCTCACCACCACCTCCACCACTCACAGGGCCCTGCCTGCGCTGCCTGCGCTGCCTGGCTGTGCCTTGCAGGACGGCGGCAGCGGCAGCGCAGTGAAGCCGGTGGTGCGCTCCGCGGCCGCGCTGGGCGTGCCCGGTCTGGCACTGCTGGAGGAGTGGATTACGCCGCAGCAGGAGCAGCAGCTGCTGGAGCAGGTGGGGAGTCATACGCAGAGAAAATGGCTGAGAATCTGCGAGACCGGGAGCGGTGAACAAGTTCAACTTGTGGTTTAGTCGGTCGGGTGACAGCTGGTTTGCGTGCAAAATCTCGTCATCAAGCG
>BDDA01000252.1:91650-109950 GCA_001662385.1 Chlamydomonas asymmetrica | reverse complement strand
GGGGGGAGGAGGCGGTGATTGGGGGGGGAAGGCTGGGCGAAGCGCCAAATGGTAAGAGGGGAGGGTGGGTGGGTGGGGGGCACAGACTTGAGACTTCACACATGGTCTCACGTACATTGCCAGTTTGCCATGCCATCTCCCTGCAGAGCATCCCACAAGTCGTCTCTCTGCTCACCCCAAAGCACTCCTCTCACTCCTCTCACTCCTCTCACGGCATGGTCACACTTTATTCAAAACATGTGCGTGTGTACCGCCTAGCTTCGCCTCCCCCGCCCCCCGCACGCGCCACACACATGCACATGCGATCACACTGCTTAGTCCTATGGGCGCCTGTTCTGACACGCATGTGCATGTTGGCGTGTGGCAGGCGGCGCATCCTCAGCTTCACGGTGGAGGAGTCGCACCTCACCACCAACGGCCACCAGGCGAGTGGACAGCGCAGAGCGGTGGGGGACGCCACGGCACGGCACAGCAAACACGTTGATCGTCTCAGACGCTTAGAGCACGCAATGTCGTCGTTGGCCCCACGGGAGCCTCTTTCTGACAATTTTGTGTGTACAGTGGGGACAGGCAGTGGGGAGGGCAACATGATTAGGCCCTGGGTGCTTTGCATGTGCGCACGCATCCGTTGCTGGTGCTAGTAGGGTTCGAAGGCTTGACACACTTCAACACTTGCAACGTGTATGCTGTCCCTGGCTGGTCCCCACTGCTGAACACATGTTTGGCTGTTGGTGTGTGTGCCTGTGTGCTCGTGTGGCGGCAGGTGTATGCGTTAGTGGTGCGCGGCACGGCGTTCTTGTGGCATCAGGTGCGCGCTCGCGCACAAACACACTTCACTGGTCAGGGGCGCAGCATGTAGCAAGCGCAGCAGCATGCACCCGGCCAGTGCGCGAATCGGAGTATCGGACTGTATGGTGTATGCGCATGGGCCCACACCTGTCCTAGTCATGGAGTGTAGCTAGTAAGTGATGGAGGTGTTGGTTTGGGGTTCAGCGTTCTAGGGCGGAGCGCCCCCCGTGCTAACGGCCCTCCGCCCCACCCACCCTGCGGCGCCGAGCTCATGTTTGCATTGCAATTTCCTTGTGTGCCTGCTTTGCCAGCTGGTCCCTGCTGCGGCGCACTGAATGGCTAGTGCATATCCAGCAACCCTGCACAGGGCATGCGGTGTGCAGTGTGTCACAGCCCTGTGTTGCGTGTGCACATGCGCAATGCGACTGCGTGGCTGCGGTGTGTGTGCGTCCAGGTGCGGTGCATGGCCGCGGTGCTGCTGATGGTGGGGCGGGGCCTGGAGGCGCCAGAGGTGGTGCAGCGCCTGCTGGACATACAGGTGAGGCGCCCGCCAGTGGTGCAGCAGGCCTCGGCGGTGCAGTAAGCGGTGCAGCAGGCGCCAGCAGTGCAGCAGACTCCGGCCGCACCTGCGAGTGGCCTTGTGTGAAGGCAGAATGTCCTGAGTACATTTAATTGTGGTACTCGCAGTGATCCCTGCTGCCACCGGCAAACCTGGAAGGAGAGGGTTTCATCCACATGAGAAGGGTGGCATCTCATCCTAACATCAAGAATGTGCGCGCCCTTTTGATTGGATTGTATCCGAGGGGCACATTGTTGGGGGAGGGGCAAGCAGGCGGCCACAGGGTGCAGCATGTGCCTGCTTTGGGCCTGTACAGCAGCATCCAGTGAGCTTGTACTGCGGGTTGGTTTATGAAAGGCACCTTGACAGCACTCCTTGTCATGCCAATGGATGGCGATTCCGCCAATGGGAGGTGCAACAGTGAAGTGCAGCTTGGTGACGAATGGACAACAGGTCAGCATTTGGTGCAGCCGCTCGCTTGTCGCATGGGCAGCATGGATGCCAGGCGTGCTGAGTCAGTCAGCGCTCATTGCGGTGTATTGATTCCCCGTGTTGTGGTGTGCTCTGCAGGCAACCCCTCGCAAGCCGCAATACAGCATGGCACGCGAGGTGAGGCTGAGATGCGCACTGGGGCCAGGGATTAGCGCTGCTGCTGTGCCCACCCCTTAGCGGCTTTCACTGGTGCCGCTAGGACTTCACTTGTGCTATATGAGCTGCGCCGTGCTGAGTCGTGAGCCTTGATGTAGATGGGGGAGCATGAACGGCGTCACCTCATGGCGTTTGAGCACCGGGCGTCTTGACTGCATGCTACCGATGTTGCCCACGTGTGTACCGATATTGCCCACCACCACGGGTAATGGGAATGACCGTATGCACCGCCCACGTGCACTGCCCACATGTACTGGACCCCATCACGTGCCGGGTCGCTCGACCACTGAGCCGCATGCAATGAAGGCAACCAATCAACGCCGCACTAAGCACTGACTCAGCACGGCATTCATGCGCCTGGCACCAAATGCTCACTTGGATGGTTGGATGCCATGCATGGTTGCATGCATGCGCGCGCGTGTGTGTGCACTGTGCAGGAGCCGCTGCTGCTGCACTCGTGTGGCTACACCGAGCTGCCGCCCGCCGCGTGGATCCGCTCGCGCCGTGCGGTGACGGCGGCCGTGAGTGACTTTGGCGGCGTGCTGTGCGGCGCGCTGGTGGCGGTGGCCATGGCCGGCAGCATGCAGGAGGCGGTGGCGGCCAACTGGCGCAGGTGGGTGGGTGGTGGGTGGGTGTGTGGGTGATCCAGGGGCGGCAGTGGGGCTGTGCTCCCGCATGCGCCATGCAGTGCGCTTCCCATGGGGCCATGCAGTGTGCATGTGCAGGTGTGGATGATCCAGGGGCGGCAGTGGGGCTGCGCTCCCGCAGGGCATATGCTGACATGCACCATCCATTCCTGTCTTCTAAGCCCCAGACCCTAGACTAGGTGCATGACGCCGACCCTTTTATTCGTTGCCCTCTCCCTTGCATGCTTCATGCTACAGTGTGGAGCAGGACTGGCTACCGCAGCAGGCGCCAGCACACACCCCACCAGCCATCCAAGACGCAGCCGAGACAGATTCCGCCTCGGCAGGTGACGATCGCCGGAAAGGCAAGGCCCGCGTGGCGGACGGCGGGGGCCATGGCGATGGTGGGGGCGCTGGGGGGGCGCTGGGCGGCCGGGGCTGGGGCAAGCCGCTGCCGCACATCCCCCTGTTTAAGCGCCAGACCGAGCCCTCCATAGAGGAGCGCATGGCCAGGTGAGTGAGGCCGGCTGCCGATTCAACCCACCAATTCAACCCCAGCGCGTGTCCTAAGACGCATAGTGTGTGCAGCCTGCGAGTGTCTGCGTGCACGGGGCACGGTAGCGTGCATACGTCGGCGATGGGCGCGAGTGTGCACGCGCACTGGTTGCGTCGGTGGGCTGGCCTGGGTCACGCAGCGCAGAAATTGGCTGCTGTGATGTGCATGCTGTCCTGCGTGGTGTGTGTGTGCTGAGCCGCGTGGCTCTGTGGCCACCTCACTGCACTGGCTTGTCGCAACTTGTGCACATGTTGTAGTGCAAGCGTGTTGAAATGGCCTTCCGCGTGCAGCATACTGCACAGCAAATGGGCATATTGTGCTGTATTGCTTTTTCCTGCTTGCAGGCATGGCATTAGCAGCCCTGGGGAAGTGCCTCAGCCTGGCCTGGCCAACAAGCGCAGCGACGTCGTGGCGGGCGGAGCTGCTTGGGAGGGCGGGGCTGACGAATGAACACAGCAGCGTGGATGAGTAGGCTATGGGAGAGTAAACCTTTTTACCTTACATATAATCCGTTCATTTCCAGCCTTCCAACCACTTTATTGTGAAGCCTTGCCTCATTCAATGCTGCGTCAGACGGCACACATGTTTCTTCAGCTGCCCTGAACAGCGCAGCTGAAGAAAGGAGCTGGCTGTGTGCATGATGCGTGAACGTACTCATTGTCACGCTTGTGTCTCCGTCAACTTTGACACAGCGATGCTTGACCTTGCGCGTCGCGCGTTTTGGTTAACGGTCACGATGTGGAGAGCGTTGCGACGTGTCCAGTTAAATTCATCAGTTAAATTTGTTTTGACTGCAACCTGTGAGATAGTAGCCCTAAACGTTTGTCATAGCCTGCTCCTAGCTGAACTAGCGTTGTTTGGTGCGGATGGGCCTCCATGTGCAGCAAGACCGTGTGTCTGTGTTTGGAGTGGCACAGCTTGCAGAAATTTGATAGTCATCATATTCCATGGCGAGCTTTTGGTTTCCTTCCAGGACGGGGTCATGTTCTGCACAAACAAACGCTGGCGGCAGCGCTGCGTACGCACTGCGCAGCCAGAACAGTGAACACCAGTCGATTAGGGGAGGCAGCGCAGGTATGGAACTATACATATGTTAAAGTGCTGTGAGTAAAGAAAATTGTGCTGGAGGCCAGGCTCGTGCCAGTGCTCGTGGCACTCCAGGGTGGCGATATAGCTGCCTCGCCTGGCGGCACACAGCAGCAGTGCACTGTGCAGGTAGTCGGCTTTGGGCAGCTCACAGTAATCTGCATACGATTTCACTGCGCCACCTGAGAGTTCTGCTGGGCGTGCACCTGTAACCGTAAGGCACATTTCGATAAGTTCGAGACCGCTTGCACATTTGATGATGGCCGTCCGGTGTCGGGCAAGGTGATGGCAGTCACAGCTTGCACGGCTGAACTTGCGAGCTCGCTTATTTCTGTTCTGATTCCTCCCCACCGCCGAGTGTGACATCGTGCATGGACACACCATTTAACCATGGTGGTGGCGGTGGTGCTAGCGGCAACGGTAGCGGTGGCGCCTATGGTGGTGGCGCCTACGGTGGTGGCGGTGGCGCCTATGGTGGAGGCAGCGGCGGTCGCACCTCTCGTTGTAGGTACGCCGGCGCAGGCCTGGCGGCAGGGTATCCAAGACTGGCGGCAGGGTCATCCGCGGTAGCAGCGGTGCGGGCGCCAGTCCCGTCACGCCGAGGTATCAGGACGTGCGCATGCTCATGGCGGCAGCGGCAGAGCGTCGCAGGAGTGACTGTAACGGCGCAGACGAAATCGACTTGACGCAGGACGATGACGCAAAGGACGACTGCATCGACTTAACGGAGGAGGATGACGGGCTGGAGTAGTCAGTATACGTCCTGCTGCTCCTGTATTTGCGTTGGGACCGAATATTTGATTATCGTTCACCCAGGTTGACCTTATTTGACTGTGTCCGCCGCGATAGCGAAGCTGGCTGCGCAAGTGGAACCGTGGCGCAACACCATCTGTCTTAGTATCTGCACCATCTGTATGTGTCCACAATTGAGTAGATGACTGCTGTTAAGCTTTGTTGAGGACAGCAGTGCCTGCGCGCCTGTGGTGTTTTGCGCCTCCCAATCAGGCAAGTTGTTGTTTGCTGCTGTCACGCCTGCCATTTTTGCTGATGTGCGCTGAGCCCATACACAATTGAGTAGGTGACTGTTGTTGAGCTTTGCTCAGGATAGCAGTGCCTGCGCGCCTGCACAAGTCTGGCATTTTGTGCCTCTCAATCATAATGCAAGTAACTTATTGCTGCCATGTGTGTTGCTCGCTTCAGATATGTGCCAGGGCAGTGTCAAGTGAAGTTGCCGGTGCTACTTGCGTTGTGATTGAACCACTTCTAGGCCATTGTTCGACCGCTGCTGATGAGCTGCTGCTGAGCTGCTGATGACGAGCTTCGAGTTTGAGCGGAGAAAATCTGAGAACTGCCTAACCTGCAAGTGCACCACAAAAGCTGTGAACTCGAAGGTAATTTGTAAGAAGGAAGGGAGTTGATCGTAAGGCGCAGTTTCCTCCCAAGACTGTTGCATGTTGCTCATAACGTACAAGGGGAGGCAAAGCGGGTATACAATTGGCCGTGACATATTGTTGGAGTGCTGCACGCTCAGGAATCTGTGCTGGAGGAGGCCAGAGATACTCGTGACAAGGCCTGCGCACACTCCAGGGTGGCGATATACTGGCCTCTGTGCCTGACGGCACCCTGTGCCGGTACTGAGCTTTAGGCATCTCTCACAGCCCTTGCCACACAATTCCACACGCAGGGAGTCCCTCTGGGCTTGCACCTGTAAAACTGCAAGGCATATTTCGAGACCGCTTGCGCGATGATGATGATGACGAGCGAAGGTCAGGCAGGGTGATGGCAGTCCCAGCTTGTAAGACTGATCTCGCGAGCTCACTTATTTTTGTTTCTTATTCCTCCCCACGCCCATGTGTGGCATCGTGCTTGACTGATTGTTGGGATGGTCTGAAAACACTGGCTTCGCCACAAACAATGAAACAGCAAGGATGCTATGCTGACCTTCTCCATTATCAAAGATTGAGACTCATCCGTAGGGCCTGGCACAGGTGGCCCAGTGTCCATAGATGCTTGCGTGTCCATAATCAGAAAACGCCAGAGTGCCAGCTTGAAGCGTGGAGCCTTTCGACAGGTACACAGGGGGAGCAAAACAAACCCTGGTTAACAGAGGCTAAGTGGCAAAACTTGGTTTCTCCTGCCAACCCTTGAGACCACCGAACCTGGTTTTGAGGAGCTGGTGGATTTTGGGACGAGCTTTATGCTGGCAAAAACCTTGGGACGAGCTTACTTGTGTTTGCCACTCTGGAAAAAACTGGGGGCCGTGTTGAAAATGGTGCTGGGTATGCACCTACGACGACTTACCAGGTCTCACGACGTCTCAATACGTATCCATACTCAAGACTGAGCAGACACGAACCCTTGCAGCAAGCAGGGTGTACCGAAAAGACAATTCCGTTCAACAATTTGTTGGAGAAGCCAGGAGCTGAACTCGCCTTTGAGCGCACGCGACCTATAGTTACGCGGCATCAGCGCATCCGTGGTCTGAAGCTCTTCAAGGCTACACATGTGAAGCCGCTACATCGACGCAGGTTAGACTGCAAGACTCTGGCAATCGTGATACTGGGTTTGGGGAGGAGAGAGGGTCAAGCAAGGCGCAAGGTTCTGGGGCTGGAGTTAGACTCCCGAAACCGACCCTGTGTTCGGCTTAGACAGGCGTGGCTTTTCTTGGGGGAAGATTGCCTTCTGTTTTAGGGCGCACACAGCCATGTCCGCTGACTGCAGAGCCACAGGAATGAATGGAAGCAAGACGAAGGGTACACTAGGGAGAGCCGACCGGGGTCAGGCCACCTCTTTGCCTGTGCGGGGAAGCCCGGGAGCTGCTTTATGCGACGTTAGCAGTTGTGTCTTGCGTCAGCGCCTGGCGCTGTTCCTCGTTGCTGAACTTGGTCTCCCTCACCCTGAGATTCAGAGGGCTGCCAGGCGTGATCCCCATCATCGCGCAGTGCAGCTCCTTGGAACACCTGAATAGTGCATATACAGCGACTTTATGCAACTCCATGGCCCATAGGAGCACTATCTAGGCGTGTTTTGGCATGTCGGTGATGGGCGCTGACGCCCTCTGGAACACTCTGGTATTCCTTTGCCCAATAGCAGGCATGAAGCACACATCTGTGCACAATCTTTCACATGTCAGGCCTGTGTTTGATGCGAGCGCTGGGTGCAGCGCCATCAGCTCCCTGGCGCTGGGTATGCAACTTGAGAATTTGGGACCACGCCAGTGTTGTGCGAAAGCTGCCCTGCAGTGTGTGAAGGACAGTCTTAATTATCCTTGGTCTTTCTTGCTTTTCTGCTTGAGTCTGTTCTGACGTGCTCCTTGCTGCTGTGTGCTTGCTTGACCTTACTAAACAGGACTTCACCACGCCTCACCAACGGCCTATCACGAGGCCCTCGTTATGCTGGCCCAGCTGGCCGAAGCAGCAGCTGGGACAGGCACACAACAACAACAGGCTCCATCTGCCGGCAGCGTCCAGCACCTGCAGCCAATAGCAGCGGGCGCCGATGCGCCATCGTCTTCCGCGTCACTGGGCGTTGAGCGCCCTTCGAGCGCCTTTAGGCAGTATGTCAAGCCCCCTTCGGCAGGAGGTAGTGGCAGCGGGCTTGCAAATTTAAATACCAGGTTTGGTGACCCGCTGCAAGCCAGCGAAGGCCCAACAGGGCAAGGCATCAAAGACGAGCCCTCCGGCTCCATCCTCATGCTGGGCGGGCCTGGAACCACCAAGAGCCTGCTGAACGGCTACAGCAGCAGCCTCACCCGCACGCTCCACGGCGCCGCCAGCGGCCCCAGCATCCTCTCCCTCCCCACGCCGGCGCCCCTCGCAGCCCACGCCGACGGGCACCCCAGCCCGCGCACGCGCGAGTCGCAACAACAACAACAACCCACCAACACGCCCGCGGCCACCTCCGACACCGACGGATGCACTAAGGCAACAGACGAGGCCGGTGCGGCGGCAGGCGGCGCGTCCGCCCGAGGCCCCGTGCAGCGCAGTAGCAGCGCGATGCTTTCTCAGCTCGCCGCCGCCGCCGCTGCCGCCGCCGCCGCCGCCACCTCCGTCGCGCCCTCCCTTGCCTTTCCCACCACAAGCTTAGGCTCTCCCACCACTACCCCCACCGGCAGCACCCTCCCTGGCCTGTCTGCAGCCGCCGCAGAGCTCGTCGCCCTCCAAGCCGCGCTCGGAGGCGCCGCGACGAGCGGCAGCGCCAGCCCCGCCTCGCTTCAGTTGACGCTCCAGGCGCAAGTGCTCCAGGCCAACCCTGCGATGACTGCCCAAGCGCTCGGCGCGGCCCAGAGCGTCATCCTCTCGCAGCTGCAGCAAGCTGTGCTCGACCCTAGCTTGCCGGTTTCGACCCAGATCGCGCTGCGGGCTGCGTTGGAGAGGCAGGTGCAGCAGGCGGTGACGCAGGTGGCGCAGCAGCAGCTGGCGGCGCAGCTGGCCGCGCAGCAGGCACAGGCACAGGTGCAGCTGCAGCAAGCGCAGCTGCAGCAGCTGCTGGTGCTGCAGCAGCAGCAGGCGGCGCAGTCGCTGCTCGGCGGCCCGCTCAACACCACCAGCGCCATCGCACCCATGGCACCCGCCACGCTCGCCTCACTCCAAGGCACTTCAAGCCAGGGAGGTCTCCAAGCCTCTGGACTCCTCGGCTTAAGACCCGCGTCCAGCCTGTCCCTCATGGCAGGCGCCAACGCCGGCAATCTGCTACAGCCGGCAGCCAGCCAGCAGCAGTCGTCGCAGCAGCAAAGCTCCCTGCAGAACCACCACCCGGCCTCCGCCAGCGGCCCGCTGGCGGCGCTGATGGCGGCGGCGGCGGCAACCTCCTCGCTACGTCAGCACCAGCACCAACACCTCGGCCCTGCACAGCCCCGAGCGCTCTTCCCAAAGCTGCGTATCGGCGCGGCGGCAGCAGCGGCGGCGGCGGCAACGGTGGCGGACTCTGCCGCCGCCGACGGCGGCGGCGGCGGCGGCCCAGTCGCCAGCGGCAGTGCCGGTCCCTCGCGCCTGCAGCAAGCCACGACGGCGGAGATGGCCGCCGCCGGTGCTGCGGCTGCAGCAGCTGCTGCGGCGCAGGAATTTGCCGACATCATGCAGGTAGACGGCGCCTCCGAGCTCGACTCTGAGTTCGTCGAAAATGACAACGACGACACGGGCGGCAACAACGACGCCGGGGAAGAGAACCCAGACCACAGGGGTTCCGGAGGATCCGGAGGGTCTGGAGAATCTGGATCTGGCGGCTCTAGGGAAGGCGAGACCCAGAACGACGATGGCATGGGCGGCATTGCCTACGCGGGCACCCCGAGGGAGCAACAGCTACCCGCCGACGACGGCAGCGACGACAAGGGCGGCCTGACGGTCGCCGCCACCGCCGCTGCTGCGGCGGACGCGGCCGGTACTGTGGCCGCCCTGCACGCCGGCGGCGGCAACGCCGTCAACGACGCCGCGGGCGCCACCAACGCCAACCAGGACAGCGATAACTCCAACGCCGGCGCGGGCGACAACTCCGACGCCGCGGGCGCCGGCAACGGCAAGAAGCCGTACAACACCACGGCCGCGGCTGCGCTGATGAAGGCGGCTCGGCCGTCGTCCTCCAAGGCGGATTACCGTAAGGAGCGCAGCGTGTGCACCAGCGAGCGACGCGTGGTGATGGGCGGCAGCGGGGACGATGAGGATGAGGAGGAGTGTGATGGCACGACCGGCGACCGCGCTGATAACGAGGAGGCGACCTGCAGCATGAGCGGCGCCCAGGTGAGAGCTGCTTGCTGTTGCTTGGTGAAGATTGTTTTCTTATTCGTTTTGTGATGCTGCTGCATGTTCATGCATTGCCTGGTGCACGTGTGGCGCCAGCACACAGCATTGTACTGCAGTACTTCAGTGATGTAGCAGCATCAAAAGTGTTTGCAGTATGGCATTCAGTGCTCACAGCATTCCCGCTGATGCCTTCCAGTGTGATGTTCTGACAACATGTGCGCTTTGCTTCTGCTGCCTCATGCACACCCGTGTTCACGCACAGGGCATGCAGGACGATAATGGTGATGCCCGCGGTCAGGCGGTACAATCCGTACGGCAGTACGGGACGCACTCCCTCAAGCGCGACCGAGACCATCGTGACTACGACCAGATCCACCAAATCCAAGACCTGGAGCGTCGTCACCGAGACCATGACCGAAACCATGACCGAAACCAGCGCAACCAGGATGACGAAGCGAACGGCAGCGGCGACAGCGCTGCTGGCAAGTCCACTGCCGGCGGCGGCAGCAGCGGCAACGGCGCTGGAGCTGCAGGCAGCTGCGCGTCACCGCCCGAGAGCTTGCTGGAGGTTTACCTCGATGAAACCAACATCAACGACAAGTGCTGCCAGGTGCGCACTACCGATATGCATTGACTGTTGAACCTTTGGCGATACCATCCGTACCCGATAGCTGCAGCACTTCAGCAGTGCTCATGTTGTGATATATGCTCAGGCTATGCAGGCGTACTGCATGCATCCGCGTGCTTGGGCTGCGTTTTGGGCGATTGTGCGTGCAGCAGGGTTTGCAATCAGCTTTGCGTCGCGTTGTTGATGGTGTTGTGCAATGCGTTGTTGATGGTGTTAGGACCTGGCAATCTGGCATGTGTAGCATGCGGTACAGGGCTTGCAGTGGCAATCTCATCTTGTCAGGCACGTGGCGTTGCAGCTGGCAAGAGTGTATCATCTGGATGCTGATCGTCTCTCCTGTGAATGCACACCCCCACTGCTGCAACAGGTTTCCCTGTTGCTACCACCCAGCCAGGCCCTCCCTGGAGTCCTCCCGTACCGCTCCCTGGCAACAGCAGATCGTATCGGAAGATCCAAGCACTCCAGATCGCTCCGAAACCAGCCCGCCTGGTTGGCGGATGGCGCCAGCCAGCAGCCGATGCTGCTGCTGCAAAGCCCTGCCAGCAATGAGGTCAGTAACCCGAACGGCTCTGGCGGTAGCGGCAACGGTCAGGGCCGTAGCACATCCCAACTGCCGCCGTACTCGCAACAGCAACAGGAGCAGCACCAGCAGCAGCAGGGTCAACCGCATCGCGGCCCCTGCAGCACCTCTGATGCCGACGACACGCTCGGTGAGGGAAGCATGCTTGGCAAGAAGCGGAAAGCCTCGACAGCGCTTGCACAGCCTAAACCACGGGGGCCGAGCCACCGCCAGACAGATTGCAACAACAATAACCAAACCACCACGGCCCACAACAACGAGGGCACGACGACCGCCAACAACAACAACCACAACGACAACAACACCAAGAACAACAGCGGCAGCGGCGGCGCAGGAGGCAGCGGGGCAGGCAGCGGGGGCGGCAGCGGCGGCGGCGGCGGCAGCGGCAGTGGTAACGGCGGCGCCGGCGCAGGCAACGGAGGGAGCGGCACCGTCAACGCCAGCGCGACTGACCACCGCTCGTCGCATCACCACCACCATCACCACCACCACCACTACCCATCCAACGCCACCGACCAAAACAACGCGACGAGCAGCCGACGCCCCACCATGGTTGAGGCCGGCGTGTCGCCGGTCTCGGAGCGCCACCACCCGCATGCAGTGCTGCAATCGGCTGGCCACACCACGAACAGCAGTGCTGCGCTTGCTGGTGACACAAGCGGAGCGGGTGCTATTGCTGCTGCCGTAGTTGTATCGGTGCGTGAGCAGAGGGAGCGGGACGCTGGATGTGCCCCTGGCCAGGCGGTAGCTGACGCCGCCGCCGGTGGGAACGCCGCAGCTAAAACCACCACCAGCAACACCACCACCACCCCCGCAAACGTCCTCGCCAGCAACGCTGCGGCCGCGACCACCAACGCCGCAGCCACGAACAACAACGCCGGCAGCGGGACGAACGCTGCCGCGGGCGCTGCGGCCCCCCCCGACAACGCGCCGGCCGGCAATGCGAACGGCGGCGCGTATGGCAACGTCGAAGCCGGCGCCGGCGGCGCGGGCGGGCCGTGCGGTAGCGAGGCGGATATGGATGACGGCAACGGCGGCGGCAGCCTCGGCACGGATGGCGGTTGTAAGGTGCGCCGCTAAGCGACACCGCTACGCCGCTTGCATCCGACCTGTGCTTTGCGTGCTTTCACAGACTCGTGTGCTTGCACAGACGCCTGCTTTCCGATGCAAGTGCCGCACCCTGAATCAACCCATCTGCCTAAATATCTCACCGAAACCATCTTCCTTTCTGTCCCTTGGGTTTGCTCCAAATTGGTTGAATGGCTGTACCCCAGAATCTGGGTTGTTCCGCAGGGTATATATCAATCACATATTATGCGCTCCACAAATGGTGGGTGGAAAGGTGTGTGTGCCTGACGCTTGACCTTGGATGTGGTTGCGGTGCGTGTGTGTGCACACTATGAACGCGTCCGCAGGTGACCAAAAAGCCCCGCATCAATTGGTCCCAAGAGCTTCATAGTCGCTTCCTCAACGCCATGTTCCAGCTGGGCATCAAGAACGCCGTACCCAAGACCATCCTGCAGGTGCGATCCCGTACATCCTGTACATCCTGCAGATGCGAATGGCATCTCCTGCTGCAAACTTTGAGGCGTCCTGCAGGCAGATGGGGCCCATGCTGTGGTGGCGTTGTTGAGGATTTGGCGTTGGTGGAGAGTAGCACGGGCCGGCTCTGGCCCTTTGCCTGTGGCATAACCCCGCACTGCATGCGACTTTGTACTGTGTGAGCGTGCGAGTGTGAGGCGCAGGCTGCCTGTGTCTGGCATGCCTTGGGCGCTGCACAACTCCAGTGGCGTCGCGCTGACACATCTGCTTGTCTGCTGTACGACCCCTGCTTGTCCGTCGTCCGGTGTTTTTGTACTTGACACTGACTGGTGTATGTATGTGTGTTTATATGTGTCCCGCTTGCAGCTGATGAATGTGGAGGGCCTGACGCGCGAGAACGTCGCCAGCCACCTGCAGAAGTACCGCATCCTGCTCAAGCGCCACGCGCAGCTGCCCGCCAACGCGCCCCTCACGCCAGAGAACCTCCGCCGCCTCGAGCTCGTGCAGCAGGCCGTCGCGCAGTCCATGCAGCAGCAGGGGCTGCTCACCGGCGCGGCAGCCGCCGCTGCCGCGGCGGCTGCCGCCGCCGGGGGCGGCGCCGCCGCCCTGGCGGGCGCCGCCGGCGCGATTGACTTCCGTGAGCTCATCAGCCAGCTCACGGCCATGCCGGGCCACGGCCACAGCCACCACCACCACCACCACCAGCATGCGACCAGCGGCCATACCTCGGGGGCGGCAGCGACGGCCACGTCGCCGCCGCTGGCG
Organism: Chlamydomonas asymmetrica; assembly: GCA_001662385.1. Lineage (NCBI taxonomy): Eukaryota > Viridiplantae > Chlorophyta > Chlorophyceae > Chlamydomonadales > Chlamydomonadaceae > Chlamydomonas > Chlamydomonas asymmetrica. The sequence goes on along the minus strand of BDDA01000252.1, from coordinate 96,433 downwards.
GCGGTGCAGCAGCAGCAGGCGCAGCAGCAGAGCCAGGCGGCCGCCGCGGCGGTCGCGGCGGCGCAGCAGTCTGCGGCGGTGCAGCTGGCGATGGCGCAGCAGCAGGCGGCCGCTGTGGCGGCCGCCGGCGTGCAGCGGCCGGCAGCGGCCGGCGTGATGAGCCTGCTTGGCTCGCAGGCGAGCGGGTTGCTGCCGCTGCAATCCCTCAGCGGCCTCACAAACACCGTCGCGCTCTCAGGCTTGCAGGTGAATACTTCTCTCTGCAAATGCTTTGATGAACGAACAGCTCTGGATCGGGCGTCGCTGCAATTCAGCCTCGCAAGGCTTGAAGTGTGTTGATTGTCAACAGTGAACAAGGAAGGGACAAAGCGTCCCAGCCTGCCCCTGCCTAACCTCCACATGTCCAACGGTCGTTACGATGTTAACCTCTTGCCTTTGCCTTTCTTATGCCCCTTTGCTAACGCAAGGTGTGTCCTCCACTTCGGTCCGCTGTGCTGCTGCAGGGTCTCGGAGCGCTGGGCGGCGGCAACGCAGTGCTCAGCCAGTACCTGCCTCACCAGGCGCTACAGGCGAGCGGTCTCGGAGCCGGTTCCGGAGCCTCCGGGGGCGCCGTACCGCAGGCTGTACTGCTCAATGCCGGCGGCGGATCAAACGCGCTGGCGCTGCTGCTGAGTCAGCAGGGCGCCGCGCAGCTGCAGCCGCTGCAGCAAGTGGTGCAAGGCGGCGTGACGCGCTCCCCTCAGGGCCCCCCGCCGACCGCCATGCAGGTGGTGCAAGCCACCAGCGTTGCGCAGGCGCTGAGCTCGCCAGCCAACTGACAATTACAGATACGCCATCCTCGGTTGCAACGCTGGGCTCCAAACTGATCAAAGTGAATTGAGTTGATGTCATTTGAAGCCTTCCAAAGCACCGTCGCCTCACCGCCAGCCGTGTTGAGTGGCGGTGAGGTACGGATGATGATGAACAATAATGATGGGGTGTGCAGGGGGCGTGAGGGGGTGAGGCGGGTACCAGATACGACGCAAACCCTTGTATGTTGGTTACGGCGAACGCCCTTGGCGAGTTCAGGGGTGCCGCTGGCTAACGCACCGGTTGACGGTTGAATCCTCGTACTGCTTGTTTGTTTGTCCGTGTGGTTTCGTGTGTGTGTGTGCGTGTGTGTGCGTGCATGTTGACAGATCTCACTGAGAGACTCATGTATGTTGCTTAACCGAAGCCTTGACGTGAATGCATGGCATCCCCGATTGGCCCTTGCTGTGCAAGCAGACGGCTCGGACCTCGCCCCTGGCATGGCGCCAGTGCACACCAACTCAGGCACTCGGGGGCTTTCGGGTGGGACGGTGATTCGCATGAGATGATGATGATAGGCAGCGAATCACCATTGTAGCCTCCTGCTGTTGCGTCAGGGCAGAAAGGACTGCAGGTGCAGTGCAGGCGGCTCAGCCGGGCCCCCGCCATCCCTTGGCTGGTTGAATGCGTGCTTTCATCCTTGATATGCCTGTGCTTGATGGCGTTGCCCTGCTGTACATATATTTTGTTCGCGGCCCGTTACGCCCATGATGTTCCTCATGACCATATCACGACGGCCGTTGGGTGACAGCGCTCATCGCGAATCGACTCATCAGGCTGTTCTTATGACGGAGCGGATGTGTCGGCTCGTTCTGTACCCTTGCAATATTGCATGGGACGCTGACTGAGCATGGTTTCTGCGCTTTCATTCGTTCACAACACGAGACAGCATGCAGAGCGCCAACATCGCTCAGGGTCGGCAGGCGTGTTGCGTTTCTCATGCCAAGGCTCCGTCTGGCTGCAAGTCACCCCAACCAGTATTCCCTAAATCAGAATCGCTATTTAGGGCTGGTCAGGTGGCCTAGCGTAATCCCATTTTGCCCTGCTTTTGGGACTTTCCATTGCAATCCTCGGCTTTGGAAATCTTTTTTTCATTACGATCTTCGACCTGCAGACTCCGATTTTGTGAATACGCAGGCAGGGCCTCTAGTGCTAAGAACGACTTTGCCCTGCTGCGCCAGGCAGGCAGCTGCCGGCTGACCGTTTCCTTTCCGTGCTGACATGCGTGCAGAGACCCGTGCTGCATGCATGCATTTCATACGTGCCTGACTGCCAGCCAGCCAGACACCCTTTGATATCCATGTTGAGCGAGTTTCATTGCAAGAGTAGGTGTGACGCTTTTGACGATTGGGAGAGAGCAGCAACGCATTTCGCGTGCTTGATGTAGAATGTTGTGTGTTTGCAGGAGCGCCTGCACACAGGAGTCTGGTTACATAATACGCAGTGCTCCAAATACACTGAGCTGTTTTACCAATTCACCAATCACGTTTTTGTGAGAGCTTCGCCAAATTCTTTTTCGTGCCATTTCGTTGCACCTGCGGCGCCGCAACCCACGCCACGCCTCGGCGGTTTGTGGCTGCATCGCGGCTGATCGCTCCTGACTCTGGCCCCGGTCTTGACACCCTCAGTCGCCTTGGCGTACTGGTATGCTGCTACCTTGTGCACCGCCTGTGTGCTCTGCCTGCACTGGCAGCAAGGGGAGTGGAGGATCCAGGGGACGGCCGTAGTCTGTGCTGGTGTCTCAGGAATTAGCCCATCACACGGGATGTAGGGGCCCTTTTGGAGCGCTCGCGTGATTACCTGTGGTGAATGGAGCCTGCAGTTCGCCCATGCAGCTTTCGCTGCAGGCGCTGGGGATCGCATGACCGTGCGTGTGTGCCTCACGCGCGCCCTTTGCAAGGGGCTAGCTCGGCAGCCTGCCGGCCTGCCTTGCGGATTGGCCGCTCTCCAACCCTTACGTGCATCCTGTTGTGTGGCACGTCTGCTGAATCCCCGCTTCCCAAGCACCCATGCCGGAATTGCGTGTGCGGTGCGGTGCGGGGCTGCCTTCAGCGGTCTTTCCCCTGCCCCGTGGCCTTACTTGCCTCTCGAACTGCAGAATCGACGCACTGCCATGTGCAGCCAACATTGTTTCGCTCGTGCGCCTCTTGTGCCGGTCGATGCTGCTGCTGTATTACCACTTTACACCAGACTGCATGACGGCATTGCGGTCATCACTGCTTGCAGGACTGAGTACTGATATCAGTCCAGCAGCTCCCTGGCTCTTCAGGGCGACTTTGGGCGCCCGCCTTGACCAGAATGCGCGCACGTGTGCTGCGCCGTCCTGCCAGGGTGTCTGGGCAGCAGTATACCCGGCCTGCGGCGCTGATTCTACTACGCACTGCGCATTGCGCTCGCCATTTTGATCCCCGCCTTGCGTGCGGCAATCCATCGATTTTCCGGTCCTAGCGGTGGCCCTGCACTGTCATTCCCAATGTACCGTTATACCTAGCCTCCATGGCTGCACGCTCTGCGTTTTTGTATCACCCCAGAGCATTTTGAGCGAGCGCAAATGCACGCAAACCCCGCTAACGCGGCAAAACGCAGCATCTCGATTCCGCTGTAACCTTCCATCTTGCAGCCCGCGTATATGACGGCGGCCAAATATGCGATGAGGTCATGTGATCAACGGTTGTGCAGCAGTCGTTGGGCAGCGGACGCTGGGCAGCCGTTGGCCGAACGTTGGGCAGCAGTTGAACCTCAACAGCTGCCTGTCAGCCACCAAAACCTGCGCTGCCTCACGTCAGTGTTAGCTCCCTGACCTGAACTGCATGCCTCACTGCTGCTGTGCACATGCGTGGGCTGCAAACTCCCTTGAAATCGTCAGTGGGTTGGGCAGTCCTAAGAATCAGGCTCAGGCTGGGAACGTGTGTTTTGAGTTGACAGGTGCACAGCGCCGGACTGAATCGCCGTAGGAACACGCGCACGAAGCGGGGGCCATACGATGGAGGACCAACCACATTGAATATTCTCACACTGCAGCACTGATGCTTGCTCAGACGTTGAGTACGAGACAGGGCCAGCATTAGATACCGTAGGCTGGTACAGTCACACGCGTGGTTACAGCATAGTCGCACCAAACACATTTGTACACGACCAGTGATGATGATGATATGTACACGGAGGGAAAGCATGAAAGGCATGACGCATATCGTACGCGCGGTACGGTGCATGATAGCCATTAGTGATTGGTGGCAGCAGCAGGTAGGCTTGGCGTCGATTGGCCGCAAATCACGGAGGGATCAATCACAGAGGTCAAAGGTACCACGGAGAAGGTCAATGCTATTGCGTACAACAAAGGCGGATGCCAAGGCCTCTGCTGGCTGGCAGCTAAAAGCACAGCAGGCAGTTGCCGAGCGCGCGCACGCACGCGTTGCCAGGCCTGTGCTGGGTGGCACAGGCCGGACGCGGGTGGGGATGTTGTGATGGACAGCCCTCGGGAGGAGGCTTCACTGCCCACAATTGAGGAGGCTTAATTGCCCACGCTGGCAGCACACACCGCGCAGCAATGCGCCCCACTGAAGCGGCTGTCAAGCCAGTCACATGGAGCAACTCGACACGCTGCCTCCTGCGTCACCACTACGGTACGTTACTGCACCCACCGCAAATAACTAGTTCAGCTCACGCCGCGTGACGTGCAGTTAACAGCATTTCCACCCCATGACGCACAGACCTGGGCATGCGGCATCCCCGTGAAAGTGCCCCTCCCTGGCCCGCCCTTGCTGCATCCGCAAGCATGTGAGCATGTGCGATCACCGTGATTTAGCAGCGATTCGGTAGGCTAAAAACTAAAGGCTGCTGTGCAGGGCTTGCCGTCGCCCATACAGAGCCGGGACCAACGCATGATCGGCTCACCACTCTCACACACACGCACACACACACGGCCCCACGGGAA
>BDDA01000252.1:80475-90710 GCA_001662385.1 Chlamydomonas asymmetrica | reverse complement strand
AAGTAAATAACTTGAACACACACACACACACACACACACACACACACACACACACACACACACACACACACATACACGGTGCGTCGCTTTAGCTTGCTGCGCCTGCCAGTTCCGCGCCCAACAGCACCTTGCGGCTGGCATGTCACGCAGCCACGCAGGTCACAGAATCCACGAACCTGCCGCAGAGCGGTGCATCCTGCATACGCTGGAGAAGCATCCCGAGAGAACGTTCTGTTGGCGGTCATGCATTCGGGCAGCAACCTGCCACACGAGGCACTTAGTAGCCTGATATGGTAGGTAGGGTGCAGGCGCTTGCCAGGAGGCTGACATAGTGGTGTGCACCAGACAGACTACCTGCCCATTGCAAAGAGCACCACATGGTACCGCCACAGATGGTACCGCCACAGATTGTACTGCCGCTGGTGGTACTGCTATGGCATCACATCGACCCTCACATCACGCCCAGCCTTAGCCAGCCGCACGCGAGCGCCGGCCGTACATCTGGAACGAACTCGCATGCCGCCCGATTTAGGCGTCGACGGATGCGCTGATCACTTCCCTTGCGATGTCCACGTCGTTGTTGGTGCAGGCGTCCTGCATGGGATTTCAGTGTTTCACGGATGGCATGCTGTTGTCAAAAGCGCGTTTGAAGGAGAGAAGAAAGCAACAGGCGCATACAGACCTACTACAGCACAAGTGCACAACCACCGACAGACCTACGGCGGGCCTTTTGGGTCCACTCAGATTGCATCACATGCACCCCATACACTCAGATTGCATCACATGCACCCCATACATGCAAGCACAAAGTAGCAGCAAACAATCAGGTGGTGACTACCCCCCGCAACACAAGCCTTGTCAGTGTGTGGGGCAGCAGGCAGGCAGGCAGGGCGTACTGACCTGCAGGAAGACGTACTGCATGGCCAGGTCCGACTGCACGCCGGGGCTGGGGTCGCGCACGCGCGCCATGAAGCGCAGCTTCACGTCGCTGGGAGTGCGCAGCACGCTCATCACCTGCACGCAACACAGCGCCACCATTGCCACCATGGCAATTGCCACAACGTCACCACCACCACCATAGCCACCAACGCTACCAACGCCACCATCACCACCACCGCCACCGCCACCATCACCTCCATCAAACCCACACTGCCACAGGCTGTCAAACGAATAACGTGGCAACCTGGGAGGGCCAAGCGCTGTGTGGGTCGCAGGCCAAGCAGCCACTGTAAGGAGCAAGCCGCACAGCCCAGCCCAGCTATGCGAACTATATCAGTCCCCAGAGAGGAGCATCGCCTCAGCCTCTTGATAGCTGCTATTGCATTGTGAAACGAGCCTAAACACCTGATCCACAAACCCCCCATTATGCGTTGTGCTGCATCACGCACCTGCAAAAAGTACTTGGCGCGTGTGGCAGGGTCCACATCAGCTGCCAGATCAGGCAACGACGGCAGTACGATCATCGCAGCTGGCGGCGGGCCACCTGCGCCCGGCCCCCCTGCGGGACCGGGCGCCATCTGAATCATCTGCATGTGCGGTACGCCGGGGATCATCATCTGCCCATGCAAGCTGTACGTGCCGGGCATCATGGCCTGCATGGCAGGCGGCGCGGATTGCGGTACGGTCTGCGGTACAGATTGGCCCGGCATTGTCGTCGATGGGTGCATGGACATCTGCATCAGGCTCCCCGCCGGAGATGCCGCATGCAGCGCCGACATGCTCTTCATGCGCTTGGCGGGCTGGTTGTACTGCGACGGCTGTAGCGAGGAGCCCGCAGTACCGCTGGGCGGTACCGTACCGCTGCCACCCGGACCCCTGCCACCCGCACGCTTGCCGCCGCCGCCCCCGCCGGCGGGCTTGCCGGCCGCCTTGCTGCCGCCGCTGGCAGACTTGGCCCGGGGCATCGCGGGTAAAGCCTCAAGGGTTTGGCGCTGCGGGTGCTGCGGCAGCGGCGGCAGCGCCTGGGGCAGGGACAGCGGCCCGGCGGCTGAGTCGTCCTGATCGTCCCCGTCAGCGCCGTACTGATCCGCCTCCATAGCCGCCTGCAGTGCGCAGCGATACCGCATGCGACACAGACACACAGACCGCTTTTACTGCAGCCACCGACTCAGACCAGCAGACCGCTGTTCTCTTCGCGGCAGCCGCCAGCTCAGCCCTGACACCTCGCCACTCTCAGGTGCAGTTCCCACCATCAGTCCATCTCGCATGCAAGCACACTGCACGGCCCCACGGAAAGCATACTGCATGGCCCAATGGGAAGTAAGTTACTTGAAACACACACATGGTCCCATACCAGTCACAATACACACATCCCATTGTATGGCATGTCCATGTAATACGGTATGTGCATCTGCGTCCAACATCAGCATGAAACAACCCTAAAGCCCCAAACCCTCGGCATGCAAAGACTGCCCCGACGCACACACCACCAAACACCCTGATGCATCTTTCAGGCAGCGGTTAGGCCTTTTGCACGACTTCACCATCCTGCCCTTTGACAGTCCCACCCAGCCACCCGTCCGCCTCTCCCGCGCTGCCATCCACCCACCCGCACGTGCACCGAACAGCCCCGCACGCAACGCGCACCTTGATGCGCTTGGCCTCCGCGACGGCATCGTTGGTGCTGCAGCAGGTGGCGAGCGCCTCCGCCAGATCGCCAGGCAGCGGACGCCCGGGGGGCAGCTGCACACAGGCGCGCGGGCACAGGTGCAGTTTCCATCATCACCCATACGCACAATGCACGGCCCCATGGGAACCAAATATGTTCAAACACACATGCATGCACACACCAGCAAAAAACGCATTTGCACAAGACTCATGCCTGCCGCTAGCACATGTGCACTGTGCACAGCAGCAGTGGCAGCGGCGGGCGGCGGCAGCGGCAGCGGCGGCGGAAACAGCAGGAGCGGCTGCATGACATGGAGCACAAGGGCCTGAGCTACGCGAGTGCAGCAATATATCATGCAAGCACTTAAGTCCGTTTAAGGCTCACGGTCCCGGCAAGCCTGTCGGTTGCAGTGTGCGTGTCCTGACTTCCCAGCCTGTGCAACTCAATGACATCCGGGCCCTTGAACCCCTTGACCCGTGAACCCCTTGACCTGTGAACCCCTTGACCTGTGAACCTCTTGACCCCTGAAACCCTTGACCTGACCAAGCCTATCCCCCTGTGGACGGCAACCACGCTGGCCCCACCTGTACGAACATGAGCATGGCGGTGTCTGTGATGCGTGACCAGCCGGTGATGTGGGTGGGGTCGGGGAACTTCTTGTACAGCGTGCCTGCGGCCAGCAGCAGCGGCGGCAGCAGCAGCAGCAGTGCAGGTGGCAGTGTGACGCACAGGCGGTTGCACTCCAGGGGCAGTGCACACGTCGAGCACAGCCCCATCCGCATGAGCGAGCATGGCCGACCAGCGTCACTCCGATGGGAGCCAGCCGCAGCGTGGCAAGCATTGCAAAGAGCACGCAGTGCTATGACCCTAGGCTGGAGTTTGAACTTCCAATCCCACGTAAGCAAGCTAGTCGGAAGTTGATGCACTCGTTTTCCTAGCTGCTGGGGCAGGGCCCAGGCATTGCGAGGTTGGTCAAGACGCCAGCTGGTTAAGAGAAGTGCGCAGCCAGCCAGTGTAGGGACAGGACATAGGGTTCGAATCTTAAAGCATAGGGTCCAGGTTTTTGGGGTGCTCCCACCTGATCCTCCCACACTGAGCTTCATGCGCAGCGGGCCGGTGCCCATGCCTGTGTTGCCTCCCAGCGCGGAGACGCGGACCTTGTACGAGCCCAGGTCCACCGCGTACGCGCCGTCCACGTTGGCGTACACCTGCACGGTACAGAGCGGTACAGTGCAGTACAGTGCAGTACAGTGCAGCGGGGCAACCATCATCAGCGGTGCAAACATCATCATCATCAGAGGGGCAGTCATCAGCGTGGCAGTCATCAGGCGAGGATGCATGCTTGGCTTTTGGTACCCGTTGGCAAGTGTGCATGAATGCATGTGCTGCGTGACCCAGGCCTGCACTAGTGCGCACTCGTGTGAATGGCACGCGAGCTAATGCCTTGTGGTTGGCTCAACACAGGCAAGCTTTGCCACGACCCCTCCCACCCGCCCTCAGTCCCACTCGCTGGCAGCGGTCACCATCCGCCGCGCCCCCCTCGCTGCCCCACAACCAACGAGCCTAATCCGTACTGGACAGGATCGATCCGGCTGCAGCATGCAAGCAGCAAGCACTCAATTCACCGTAGTTGACAGGACACCGACGTAGCCGTAGCGGGGCTGGCAAGCAGCACAGATCGCAACCGAACCATGCACTGCCCATGCACATTCCCCATCACATGCAATTGCGCAGGGTTTGCCGGGCGGGATCCAGGCGGGATGCTGGCCGCACCTGTACGTACTCCGGCATGACTCGCTCCTCTGGGTTGGTGCCAAAGCACAGCAGCGGGATGGAGATGTTGTTGCTGCTCAGCACGGCCTGCGCACCATCACCATCCCCCACAATGCGATCAAATCATCGGACAGGATGCCACTGCCCACCAAAGCAAGTAATCAGGCATGTGTGGCAAACTGAACAGTACGTACTGCGAGCGGCCATGCAAGCAGGCACGAAGTTGGCGGACGACGCCAGTACTCCACCCAGGTTTCGAGCGAAGGGGGAGCTTACGTTGCTGGGCACTTCAGGGGGGATGCTCAGCAGCTGTCCCGCAAGGTCCGGCGCCTCAACAGGCAACACGGTGATGCGTGACGCAGACCCCGGCCCGCCGCCCGGCGCCGCCGCCACCGCCGCGTTCAGCGCGGCACTGGCGCCTCCAGCGCCTCCCGCGCCTGCGGCGCCCGCGGCTGCGCCGCCGCTGCCGGTGCCGGCGGCCTCCGGTGTCGCGTTCTGCGTGGTGGTTGCGTACGAGGAGCCGTTGCCCGTCTCGCCGCCGTCCTGCATGAGTGCATGAGCGCAGGTGGTTGACAGGCTTGATCCAGATCACGAGGTCATGCATGCCATCATGGTCATGTGGGATAAGATTGGAGAAGATCAAGACTGTCAACGATAGATGAGTGTGATCTCCATTCTCCACCGCCGCAGCGGACAAGAGCCAACCGAGTGCATGACGCAATCCAGTCACGCAAGGGAGCTCACACACGCGCGTATGCGCAGCGCTGCCGCCCTCTCACCAGCGGTTCTCGCTTGGGCTTGGCGCGGGCGGCCCGCGGCGCGCCCGCGCTCTCACCATCCTCATCGCTGGAGGTCGTCCCGTCGCCGCCGCCGGCCCTGCACGGCGCGGGTGCACGCGCATGAATGGCAGAGTGGCGTCATACAATCGCTGAGAGCCCATCAGTCCATCACCGCTAAGCATAACCGATCAAGCTGCAACTTGCACTTGCAAATGCAGTAATGCAGTACATCGTCGTCTCCGTTTTCGGCGGGGAACGGCCAGGGCAGGATGCTCAACAGGATTGGGGCCTTGAGGGTATGTAACTGATCCTTGAATCGGGTGCAAGCATGGCTATGGTAAACACAAGCTGGCGGCACCCCCGTTGGACCTCTACACATGTGTCAATGTGTGGCATCAACAGCATGCGTGGAAAATGCTGCGTTGCAGGTTTGCAGGGCCTATGGGGTGCGAGGGACACTCCATTGCAGGCATTCCGCCCCCTGGTGCAGACGAGTGTGTGCGTGCTGCCCATAACAATGCGTTGCGACGCTTGCACAAAGCCCATGTGGCAAGATCAGCCTCAAATCCCGATGCCAATCGCCGCTTGACGCACGTCACTGCATATGACGTGCGCATGGAAGTAGCCCCCCAGTGGGGGCGATGGTTGGCTGGCATGACCCAGATGGCTGTTGGTGACCGTGAGCCGTGTCTTGCCGTGTCTTGCCGCGTCTTGCCGCGTCCTAGCTGTTCTACCTGGCATGAGCTCGCGACCCAGGCACTCCAGGCCCCTACCTGTTACTAGATAGATAGATGGTTTACAGTTGGAGCTTTCTAGCCGAGGCCGACGCTCCCCTCCGGATGAGGACTGATAGCGCTCGCGTACCTGTTGCCGCGCCCGCCGCCCCCTGGCATGACCCAGATGGCGTGACCCTAGCTGGCGTGATGGGCTGACCCAGATGGCATGACCCTAGCTGGCGTGAGTGCATGACCCAGGCACTCCAGGGTCCTACCTGTTGCCGCGGCTGCCGCCGCCCGTCCCCGGGGGCTCCATGAACATGACCGCCACGTCAGCGGGCAGCAGCGTCCAGCCGATGATGCGGTGCATGGGGTAGGCCTTGGTGGCCAGCTGGCTGTTGGTGACCGTCAGCCGCGTCTTGCCGCCCGCCTGCGCACGCACACACACGCACACACACATGCACAGCGTTGCAGCATTGCGCAGTACGTTCTCGCTGCTGTGGCTTTGGTCGTGTACCTGCACGCTTGGATTGGCCTGCCAGCCAACAGCCTAGTGGTAGTGGTGATTGCCGTGGCAGTGGTGGTGGAGGAGTGGTGGTGGAGGAGGGTGAGCGCATGGGCCCATATTGTGCATCATCGGCAGGGATCGCAGCAGCGCGTCAGCGCAGAGCCGGGCTGCGCACGCCGCGCGATGGAATGGGCACATGGGGCCGCAGCCGGGCCATGTGGTGCATTCTACGCAGGTGCGGCATTGTGAGGGTGAGAGGCACATTCCACGTCACGCGCCCAGGCCATTCGCGCGTGCACAGGCAGCATCACCGGAGGAGCAGGGAAGGAAGCAAGGAAAAGACGACCGCAGAAAATGTACAGCCAGTAGGCAGGCTGGCCTGATGATCACTCTGGCGGTGACCGCATGCAGGCAGAATGCAAGCAGCAGCAGCGTGCAGAGGCATGGCGGCTGGCGGGGCCAGAGTACGTGTGAGGAGTATGCATGGCGAGATGGAGACGCTTTGAAGCAAGCCACATGTGCATGAAGGATCGAGGATGCGCCAACAGGGTGGCCTGGCAAGCGGCGACCAAGCCGCCCAACGCTATTGACCCTTAAACCTGACGTGCCACACAACAGCGACTGAAGGGCGCACTGTGGCATCTCGGCTTCGTACAGGAAGCACATGCTCCTGCAATATCACTTTGTGCACGTCCAAATGATCGTGCATCGTGCATGGTCGGTTTGCTGTCATGCGATTTCGCCAATTGCACGACGAACAACGGTGTATTTCAGAAGCGTTGATGGCAGGCTTACAGGCTGGCGCTGTGACTTGAAAGGACAAGTAGTGATCTACTCCATCACCCCGTATATGGGCAGCAGGTTCAACGGCCCTTGCTGCCTCACAGTTTTGTTTCGAATTATGTTTGGTTGCGACCGTGCTTATCGCGCTTGGCAAGGCCAGCGCTGTGCCCCTGCCATGAAACTGGCCTGGTGCCACAGCTGGAGAGTAAAGCTCAGCACAATGTTTGTTATCTGCACCCTGTTCACTGAGCTGGTCGAGGACTATGCAAGGTTTCAGTCACATGCGGTGCGGTTCCGGCGGGGTACAGTTGTTGTAAATAACGCACCCAGTGCCGAACCGTGTGGCGGAGGTAAACTGACAAGTATTCTAACGGCATGTTTGCGAACGATTTCTTCAGCAGCTCAAGGTGCAGCCCTGCCCTCCGACAACACATGCACACAGCTCGTGCAACAGTTTCTGTTGGTGCTGCCGACCTGACACCAAACAGCACCCTTGCCTTAGGAAGAAAGCACGTTGGATGAGTTGACAAGCTAGACGTTTAAGCTTGGTTTGTCACGAGGAGCAAGACGCTCAGCTTGAAAGCATCCCCGGTTGTCTCCGAAAGGCCGGGAGACGCCTGGGCATCTCCGTCTCAACACGTACCCAGCACGAGCCACGGCTTTCAGCAGCGCACTTCTCTCTGGCCGCAAACGCGGGTGTCACCGCCGCTGGGTCACGGGCACGCGCAAGCGCGGAAAATGCCTTGGCAAAATCCGCCCCCCAATGTTGCCCTCCCTTGCCCCCTGAAATCTCTTCCTGCTGCGACCCGAAATCTCTATAAGATAACCTATTGGGCCAACGGGGCTCTAGTCTGCCTCACCTCACCACACTACAGACTCGCCCACAGCACCAAGCACCATGGCCGCCATCATGAGGTCCAGCGTTGTGAGCAGCAGCAGCAGCGTGCGCCGCACGCAGGTGGGGCATTTGAGAATCTGGCACTGCTGCGGACACCATCATCGTACACCCAGCCATTGCGCAGCGTGACAGCTCCTTACTTTGCTATGCTTCCTATTGTGATCCTCTGACCAGCAGGTCTCTGCCAGGAACGTCAGCGCTCGCGCTGCGGTCAGGCCGGTGTGGTTCCCCGGAAACCCGCCCCCGGCGCACCTTGATGGCACCCTGGCCGGCGACTACGGCTTTGACCCTCTGTTCCTGGGCCAGGAGCCGGCAACCCTGAAGTGGTGAGCTAGGCTCTATGTGGAGAGCAAGTCAGCAGCAGCAGGAAGCAGCCAAGCAAGGGCCCAAGACCACCCCCAAAGCACCAACCCTGGCAAAAACTGAACTGATTCTGGCTTCCCGCTTTGCAGGCACGTCCAGGCTGAGCTGGTGCACGGCCGCTGGGCTATGCTTGGTGCTGCTGGCATTCTGTTTACCTCGGTAAGATGTTGCATCGAGCTCAACAGCAGTGCTGTTGAGCGGGCAAGAGGCTGAACGAGAAAAGCTTATCGCAAGGGTACAAGGACCCACAGCACCTGATCAAGCCTGCTGACCTGCCAACTTGCAGGCCGGTGCTGAGGCTGGCCTGGGCTTCCCGCAGTGGTTTGACGCTGGCAAGGTTGCCCTGGAGAAGGGCAACTACTCTTTCGGTGCGTGCCCGCGACCATGCAAGCCGCTTGCTGCTTGCTTTTGTGACTGTTGCGTTTATAGCAAGCCTTTGGCTCACAATTCTGACCAATCCTTGCTTTTGCAGGCACCCTGCTGGTCTCCACCTTCCTGTTCATGGGCTGGGCTGAGACCAAGCGCTGGTTCGACCTGCTGAACCCTGGAAGCCAGGCTGACGGCAGCTTCCTCGGTGTGACTGAGGAGTTCAAGGGCAAGGAGAACGGCTACCCAGGTTAGTTTAGTGCAGCACGTTGTTGGTATGCTTCCTATGGATGACGGCTTTGACCGACAAAACCAACTATGAAAGTCACCCTGATCCCATGCGCGTCCTGGTAACCTTTTTTGCTCACAGGTGGCAGGTTCTTCGACCCCCTTGGCCTGGCTCGCGGCAGCGATGAGCAGTACAAGGAGTACAAGCAGAAGGAGGTCAAGAACGGCCGCCTTGCTATGCTTGCCAACCTCGGCTTCTGGGCTCAGTACGCTGCTACCGGCAAGGGCCCGATTGCCAACCTCAACGCCCACCTGGTGAGTGGCAACTTGAAGACTACAAAGTTGAGCCTACTAAGATGCTTTGAAATGGCTGCAAATATGTGAATCCAAAACTGATGGGGGATTGCTGTGCCAACTTGGTGCCCACGCAGGCTGACCCCTACCACGTAACCTTCGCGACCAACGGCGTGTCGGTGCCTTTCCTGGGTTAAGCAGCACTAAATATGATGAGCAGGCAGCCTGCCTTGTAACGTTCGAACCCCCCTCCCTCGTGTTTCTCATTAATGACATAACCCTATAGGATGAGTGCAGTGCGCTGAGCGGAAGACTGCGCATTCATCAACATCCTATTACTCACTGAAACTGCGCAATTTGTCAACCACACAATTTGCCATGTACACATGGACACAGTAGGGTCTTTTTTCAGTGCTTGATCGCTGCTACACGTCCTGTATCATGGTGGACACCTGTAATCAGTCCGACCCCATATCCCTGGCCCAAGCTGACAAGTGTGACGGCTAGCGAAGACAGACGCGTGGGAACTGGGAAGAGGGGAATTCCTAAGGCATGGGGGGGGGGAGGGGGAGTACTGTATTTCAGCCTAGACGGTAAACAGCTGGGCCTAGTTTCACGCGCTTTGCAGCATTCAGGAAGCATGGGGCGTAGCGGATGAAAATCGAAAGCGGGCGGAGATTGATCAGGCCGGTACTGTGCAATCCATGCAAACACCCAGGCATGTATGGTTGTAAATACCATGTGGTACCCAGCGTCCCGCATGCAGTGTGCTTTGCGCAGAGTCTTGGCACAACAAGGAGCGTGAAGGAAAGGCGCACCAGCTGCACCATGCCACTGTCATGCTCACTAATCCGATAGAATGCAGCATGCCCGGCATGCTCGAAGCCCCGCTTGCAAATGCACCAGTACTGCAGGCATG
>BDDA01000252.1:39759-71377 GCA_001662385.1 Chlamydomonas asymmetrica | reverse complement strand
CCCCTTACACCCTACCTGCTGGCAGTGCATGCCATGCCCCCCCCCCCCTACCTCCTAACGCCTAACCCCCTACTACCTGCTGGCAGTGCTCCTTGCTGTAGCAGAAGGCGTAGGCAGACTCGCGCAGCGCGTTGAGGTACAGCTGGTTGCGCTTGAGGTGCTTGACGGCATAGCCGTCGTACCAGTCGGAAAACATCTTGATCTGCGCACAGGCAAGGGTCGCGCATGGGCAGCCAGTGCACATGGGCAGCGGATGATTGATGGTGAGTTGCGTGTGTTGCATGCATCGATCGCCCGGCCGTGCAGCGCTGCCTCTGGTGGGGACGCGGCTGCGCTGTGCTTACGCACGCATGAACGCTTATTGGGCCACGGGCAGCGACCCTGCCAGGCATGGCTGGGCGTGCACGCCAGCAGCATGCTGACGCCTGGTTGCATAGGACCTACTTTCCACCCGACTGCCCAAACGCAGTAAGCTGACCCTATACGGTATTGCTCTGTTTGACATGCACTGTTGGCGATGGCCGAATCATGGGTAACCCAACGCACAGCTGGCTATGAGCAGCACAGGCCCATGACACAGGGTGGGCCAGGGACACGTGGCAGCATGCGTGTGGCGTTGCCCTGCATCCCTTTCAGAGCATTGCCATGATGCGCACAATGGTGCCTAGGACATTGCAATGCAAAACAAACCTTGCCCCGTAACTCCCAAGGCACCCCGAAATCACCTGCCCAGCCCAACCCGGCCTCAAACCCACTACTCCCCCCCCCACACACACACTCCACTACTCCCACCATGCCCCCAGCATGCCCCTGTCCAAGCTCTCACCGTGCGGTTGTTGGACTTGACGGCGTACACGCCCCCGTTGACGACCGTGGTGGGCAGTGCGTGGTGGTTCTCGCTCATGAAGATGGCGTCGGCGCCGTAGCGCTCAAACACATACGCGTAGCTGGCGTGCACCTCGCGCAGGTACACCGCGTCGCTGTCGGTGAAGTGCACGTTGAAGCTGCTCACGCGCACACACACAGCACAGGATGATGATGATGATGATGATGAGGATGATGATGAGGAGAGTTGCATGGAGGCGATCACAATATCACATGCACTTAAGGGTGCATCAGTGCACAGGCCATGAGGAGCGATTGGCAAGGGCCATGAGCGCAAGACAGCATGCGGGACTGCAACTGCCCGCGGCTGCTCGCATGCCGGCATGCTGATCTAGCGCTGCGCCTAAGTTTTGCTTGTACGAGTGTATGACATTGGCATTCGTACGAAGCCATGCATACTGGCCAGGCTGCCCAGGTGGCTGCTCAGTCGGGCCTACACCGCGGCCATGACGGCGACCCAACCAGATCCCCGCAGCGCATTTGATTGCCCATCAGCGTACAATCCATGGTGGATTGCTGTCGTCGCCCAATCGCACTGGTGCATGCAGCTAGCTGATCGGAATATAAAGCGGTGTAGTGCGGGCTGCTCGACCTGTCACATGCCTGGTATGTGAGCGACTTGCCGCTGACTGTGTTTCAGTGAGGCATGCTGACCATGCGGGGTTGATTGTCATGGGCTCATCGTGCTGGCATGGTGTGGTTGCTGCGAGTTGCGTCGCTCACCCCAGTTTGAGCAGCTCCAGGCTGAGCCGCACGCAGCCCCACACAATCGCCTCATAGCCGCTGTCGCTGAGGCCGACGATCTTGTCCTTCAGCTTTTCTACGATAGGGGTATTGGGCTTGCTGGCGGGCGTCTTCCAGCCTTTGTTGCGCCCCTCTGCCAGCGACGCGTTGACTGGCGGAGGCGGTGCGGGCGGCGCTGGTGGCTCCTCAGGCAGCGGCGGTGAGGGCGGCTGCGGCCAGAGGCCGGCCTCTCGCCGTGCGTCGTAGCAGGCCAGCCCCATGTTGAGGCAGTGCTGCAGGCTTTCGTCGTCGAGCGTGGCTGCGAGCACCGCCGTGCCTCCCCCGTACGCGCGAATCGAGTAAATCGTGTTTAGGGCGTACCTGGGCGGACGGGCACATACATGAACGGTGCAGCTTACACAAGAACAGCCAACACGCTCAAACCATGTCAAACCTTGTCAACCCCTCAGTGACTCACGGACAGCATGTCAGCTGCAGCACGTACCGTGCCATAGGGTAGGTGAACACCAGAAAGGAGACCCAGTTATCTTTGGTGGCCACCGCAGATGCCATAGCCTTGAGGTCTAAGCACTTGCTGGCCCAATAGCGAGGAGGCCACCCAGCCCAGGCGTGCCATTCGTGTGGATGCTCTTGCGACGTGTGCGTCGGCTGTTTGGTCTGAGCTGCTTGTTGGTGGCGAAGCACTCTTCCTTCAGATGCCATCTTTCTTGTAGGCAAACCCTGCACGCAGCATACCAACACGTGCAGTAAGCGGCCCACCCGCGTGCCATAATGCATGTGTGCTGTGACTGCAGATATGAAATCCAAACGCGTAACAGCTGCGACCCTGGGGAGCTGGAACAAGGATACAGGCTTCCAGAACAAGCCACTGCAAGGTGGCTATTTTTGGGGCGCTGCAACTCAGTCCTCCTGTTTCGCTAGTCTGAATCAGCCCCAAGTGCAAAACCCCAAGGTGAAGTTGTGTTAGGCCATATGTGGCAAGACAAGTGGTCTAGAGGACGGTGACAAGCTATTCAACACCTGCCAAGGCTTGCTTACAGGCGCTGCACCTCCAACCTTGCCCAAGCTTTACCTGGCTGTCGCTGGTCGACCCTGACAGTCCATGCTGTGCAGACAAGCTGTCAAGGTCATGTAATACCTGCTCGCTAATATGAGAGGACAACGTGCCTCCAGGGCCGGCCTCCGCAGTGCTGTCAGTCAAAGGCCGCCTGGCTGTAGCACGGGATGAGGTGTGAGCAGAGCGCCTGAACCCAGATGCAGACTGCATAATGCCTGCAGCTGTAACCAGTAGTAAACATAGCTGACAGGCCCGTGGTATGTTCAAGGGCATGGCCAGGCGCCTTGCGCACCCCGCGCTACGAAAGTGTCAACGCTTGTGGCCACGCCGGTCTTGCTAATGTGAGTGAGTGGGTGTGTTGTGAAACGCATAAGGCACGTTGTGGGCACAGCACTGCAGCCTCCTTGAACAAAAGGGTGTACGGCTTGATAGTCGTTGAAGGGGGTTGTCGCTGTCAAGGTGTCAGGTCAGGCGTGCACGTAAACAGCAGACAAAAACGAATGGTTGGAAATGGAGAAAAACTATCACAAATGTGCAATAGTACTGGTCATCACCACTTTGAAATAAAAATGTGACGCTTGGAGCGGATTGAATTGATTGGGCTCTGGAACCCTACGGCCCTGCCTTCTTGTAGCTCCAGCCGCAGCCCAAAACCATGCCAAGAGCCAAGCATTGGTTTGCTGCGTTCTCGGCCTTCCTCTGTTTGTATTGCAGCTCATCACCTATGCATTAGGTATGCGTGAGTTTGAGTCCTGTCTGCCTGCCAGCGGCGCCGTGTTCACGAAACACTCAAACAGCAGGTTCTGCAAGTCTGGCGTTCACGTACACATTCAACCTATTTTGTCTCTGTATTTCAGGCTGCCTGTTATTCCTCCCTGCCGTATGCCCGAGGCCGCTGACACTCCCCTGCGCATGGCAGCAACTGGGCAGCAGCGAGATGATGCAAGCTACAACAACCCATAAGTGCGTGCATATTGTGCCCTGGAAGAAGTGATGCCTCGGCTTACAGCAACGCGAATGCGGACTGCAGATTCGATTACAGTGGGGGCATGGATGGTGTCAGCCCCAATGCATGTGCGCAGGTGCTGGCGTGCATGCAGGTCAAGTGATCCTTGTGTCAGGCCGTGTTTTCCGTACGGTATGCACATAAGGTGGCATGCACTGACGTATACACATGTGTGGGTGCGTATAGAGCGCGTATTGCCGCACCAATGCACCATGCTGTACGCAACTGTCATATCAGCACAACCGGTCTGGGCTTGATTGCCCATAAGCCTCTTGCACTAGCGTTAATGTAAGCAAAGTAACAAATACTCCGGTAGGAGTGTAGGAGTATACTCCTGCCGGACCTGAACAGCACACCGCTGCCCAGGCAGGCAGGTGCCAGGGGCATGGAGGTTCGTTTTGCAGGGCGGTCGTTGCGTCCATGTGTGCAAGCATGTGCGCTTGGCTGCTGGCATGCTGCTACAGGTTCATGAGGGTGTGGCTCATTGGTGCAGCGAAAGAGGCAAGAGGCAGGAGCCGGGCCACCGGCACGCGCACGGGTGCCTGCCCGATCAGCATGGATGCCGTTGTGTCTTGCCCATGCGGTATTGGTCACACCTACCGTGCAGTGCACCAGGACGCAAACAGTCATGACTCATGAGCCAAACTTTGTGTAGGGGTAAGGACCCCGTGGGGTCACGTAGTGTGGGTATGCATATGGAGAGTGGCTGCACTTGACAACGGCGAGCGTTGAGCGATGTATCTGGGCTGATCTGGCGGCTGCAGCACGCAAACAGCGGGGTTTTGCATGCGGTTGTGTGTCAGGAAGAGCGGCCGTGGGGCAATGGCCGTTGGTTTGTGCCGACAACAGCGCGGGTGTGTGCCAACCAACCTCCATTTGCACCTGAGTCATGCGTCTAGCATAAGGATTGCACTGCCCTTGCATCCATCTAAGCCCAGCAGCATTGAATTCAGCACGCACATTGCAGTGGTTCAGCACGCAGCAAGCATGTGAACCACACATAATGCAGCATTTACAACCCTGAGCCACACCAAGCTGTAACTTGTGCATTCCTGTAGGCTGCAGCTGTAATTGCTGTGTCGGCAACACACGCACTCACCATGCAATTGCACCCTTACATTTGCTGTGGCAGGTGTGGGTCTGACACCCTCTCCCCAATCCTCTTGGTCATGCAGAACATGCACATTTACGCAAGCAGAATATTGTGCTGTTTATTTGCCGCACACCCCTCCATGTGTTTATGCGGTTGGGTACCGCCACCGCTGCGGCACCAACTGACAGCTGGCCTGGGCAGGCGTGTGCAAGCCGCGTAACCGTGGAGTTGCTTGGACAGCGAAACTTGCCTGATACATAGACCCTGGAAGCCTGAACCTCTGCTGTAGTTGGTGTGTACACAGCGGTTTGTGGTGGCCAAAGCACGGGGGACGAATGAGCCCTTGTCGGAGTATGTAGTGTGCACTACACGCCGCCCCGTGTGCGCATGCCATGCAGGCGTAGGGGTGCCCGTACGTGTTCATACAGGTAAGAACTCTACAGCAGACCTGTATGCTTGCCGATGGGTGAGTGGGGTTTGTGCAGGTTGCCAAGCGGGCAAGCGGCTGATTACCGCGACTGCGCAAACATGGCACAAGTGTGCGCGAGGTCGGTGTTTGGACCAGCGGTGTCGGGCCTGACAGGGTGCGAGATTGCATACCTGTGTCCCAGTCTCTGTTAATGAACATCGCGTCTGGGCTTGTGTTCTATTGGTCTGCACCTGCAGCTTCAATGTTCTTCTCCATGTGCATCTTCCCCCAGTTTCAATAACATCGGTTTGGACATCCGGGTCCCCGATCCCCGCTCCAGAAACGCCAACAAATCGAACCTGCGTGAGTCGGATAAATTCAGTCTCAGTTACTTAGCGCGTCAAGCTGTGTCGGTGCTGTTTATGTTGGCGGGAAGGGGTTGAAGGCAGTTCTGCGCTAACCGCAAATCCTACTGCTAGCTGATCGCTGGGGTTGTTCCTGTGTCACCCGCGCGCAATTTGCCAGTAAACCAGTCCAAAGATGTTAAGGCGATAGCAAAGCTCTTATCGAGGACCCGCATCACTCGGCGTTCGCAACGCTCCAATGTATAGCCCGCTTCATTCACTGGCCCCTTCATCCCCGGTTGGCCGTGCCAGGGTCTGAGCAAGCTCTGATAAATATCACTTCACAGTGGAAAGTGTCAGGTGAGTTAACATCACTTTCTGCAGGTGGTCTTTAAGCTGTTCCCTATGGTACGTTGGTCTCATTTCTGAGACCGTTCATGGTTTCGGGCATGCGCATGTGAACACATTTCACTTCAAAACGACTTATGAGACAGGCCTGTCTTCAAACCTCGCAGCACTATTACACTGATACATGGGTTGCAATTTGGGCAACAAGGACCGTATTGGAAGTGTTTATTGCGGCAAAGCTCCAGTGGACTGCAGGCGACAGGTGTATAAAAAGGCTGTCACAAGAAGCCAGGCTTAGCTGCAAGAAATCCGTTGCCATGGTGTCAAGATTGTGTGTCAGGACTATTTTCTCGGTTCCGGAGGCACGTTTCAATTTTTCTGCAAGAGACCGCTTGCACTCTGGACCGCACTGACGTGGTTTGTGATATAGCCAGACAAGTGCTGGCTCATCTGGTTTGCAGCAGATCTGCTTGTAAATATAGGCTGCTAGTGTCATGCACGAGCGCTTGGTGCCTGATTCAGGCAGCGGCTCTGCTTTTGCTCGCCCACCATCCCAGCCGGTCCGTCGTGCCCATCTGGCATCCTCTTGAGTCTTTGAGACTGCATGCTGAGCAGTCTCAAAGACTCAAGAAGCTGCCAGGTGGGCACGAGCGGACGGGCTGGGATGGTGGGTGTTCAGAAGCGGAACCTGCAAATGCCTGAAGTGATGCCCCCCAGCGCTTGAGCTCTCCTGCCATGCAGTCGGTTCTCATGCACGTTGTTTTGGCTTGTTCGTGTAACCCGTGTTTCGTGAAAGCGGTGGCCAGATAATTTCGCTGCTGTACGTTGCGGGCCACTGCATGACAATAAAGTGTTTTGTGTTTTGACACGCCGATTTATTCCTTGTATTGTAGCAGTTGCACGCTCCGCAGCATGACCAATCAGTGCTGCATGGCCGTCAGGACTATTTAATGTTGATGAAAAACACGTGTAACCGCAAATTGCATCCGGAAATCTATGTGCCGGCTAGATAGTGCAGCTTCAGGCCTGTCCAGTGTGTGGCGCCAGCAGATGGACTCCGCAGCAGCGCAACTGGCCAGCCATGCATACTTGCATTGCCCACATGACCAGGTTGAATTTGCATGCAGCAGGGATTCTCACCATGCACGCTTTGCTGCAGTGGTTGCGTGTTCAGTCCTCAGGCTGTGGGCAGCCCTTCGAATGACAGCACAGATTGCAGCCTGGGACAGTGTGTGTGCGTTTGTTGCTGCTGGACTATGCTGCTCCTGCTGCTCAGGTCAGCACATACTGTAACCAGGTGACCACATTTGGGTATCTGTGCTTGCATGCGTGCACACGGGCGACGGCGAGCGGATGCGAGTGTCAGTTGTCCACGTTTGCCATGAATGCCGCTTCTGCCCATACGCGCTGCTGCATCCCTGGCATGCATGCTTGCAAGGTCACTGCAAGACTGCCTGCGCCAGTGTCAAAGCAAAGCATAATGGATCTGCCGCAGCCTGCTCAGTGGTTCCCCTGTCAACATGCACTAATTTGCATCGGTGCATCAAGTTCGGCCTGCAGTACAGACAGATGTGTGCAGTATGCACGCCGTGTGAAAATTGCCTTGGTGTCGCACAGAAGCTGTGGCATGGTTCATGGTGAGCTGCCCCGTGTAAAACTACCCCTTGTCAGCCTACCCCTGCGCATGTGCTGCTTGCTTGCGTGCAGGCACCAGGGTGGCGGTACTTGTGATATGGCACCGGAACTGCCGCCTGCTGCTGCTGCGGCGGCGGGTTATCGCTGCATGGTGCGTATCGCCGCCGTCACCCAAGCGCATCGCCGTCATCCATGACTGTGTGCAGTACGTAATGATGTTCAGCTTCGTCCTGATCCCAGATTCCTTCACACCTTCCTTCAGTTCCCCCACACCCAATCCAAACAAGCTTAATATCAGACTTTGCAGCCAAACCTCAGTCTACCTGGGGACTTTACAGCGATGCCCTACAAATTGTGGTTTTCTGGGCTCGATAAGGCTGCCAAAATGCCCTTCAAGCCCGTCGTGCTGCTTTTGGCGCTGCTGGTGGGACTCGCGACAGCGCAGAGGGCTCCATACATTCCGTGAGTTAGGAGAGATGTATGTTCAGACACTGGAAACACTGCACGTATTTTAATAATTGCTGCACGCAGACCTGCTTCTGCTGGTCCAAAACTGGGGGCAGGCGTTGTGTCCTGGCCTGTTGGCATGCACTGATGAGTGGTTTCGGTTCCCGCAACACCTTCAACGTACCCTGAACAACTGTCGCGCAGGGAAGACTCACTGGACACACTCACCAAGACGACCTCATATCAGGACAGAGCTTTCAAGACGCGCCTGTTGGGGGACCTGGGCAACGACCTTGACGGCATCCGGTGGGTACTCCGCATGCCGCCCGCAGGTGCCCGCCATTGGTGACCATAAGCACCGAGCAACGCCATGTATGGTCCACAGGCCACGGTTGTTGAAGCTAAAAACAGAGGTTTATCATTGGTTTAGATGTGGGCTGGACCTCAGCGCTTTGCCACTGGTCGATGCAGCTTTGCTTGCAGCAGCACGCCACTGCTGGCATGCGACAGTGCTGCCGTCACCAGCGCAGGGTGCAGGGACCTGTACGCCACAAATATCACCCGTACCACGTATATCAGCCCGTTTTACATCTCATCCTGAACCGGATCCTTATACAGCCACCCAGATGCAGCTGCTTCCAGCTGCGTGCAACTCCGAAACCATAGGCGCAGGACGGCCTGTGACTTACTCTCTCAGCCTGATTCTGTTAGCCCATCACACTATATTAAGTAAACATTGCAGCACGCTAAACCCTACAATACGCGTTTGACGTTGTGTGCAATGACGCGAATGCCATCCTCTGCCTCATGAACGGATGATCGTGCAGGCTGCTTGTGACGCACGGCAAGTCGCTGGGTGTGGGCTTTGAGTCCTTCCCGGACCTCCCCGCCAACCTCACCACAGACCCGGGCCTCACCTACCTATCCACCGCGGTGCAGGCGTATCTGGCGTTCTACGGGGGCATCTCCGTGGTGCTGCCGAGCGCTCTGAGCATATGGAAGTGCGTGCCGGATTGATAGAATCGAGCGAGGGGTGTCGTGCTGGGTGTCATGTGCCCGAGACGGAGTGTATGTTGTTGTGCGGGTGGGGGTTTAGAGTTCGATGGTATTGCTGCAATACTGCCTGCCACCGCCACAGCTCGCTGGTTGCCAGTATTGCCACCGCACTGTGATCTCACGCACCGTGATCTCACTCACTGTGATCACAGTGCGTGAGATCACTGTGCGGTTGCACCGCCCCAACAAATTTCATGCGGAGATCTCGCATGGGTTCACAGGGCGATGTAGCAAATGCTCGATGTAGCAAATGCCCTGCTCGGCGGCTGCTTCTGCTGCTCATGCTACTCATGCATGCATGATGCATGCGTCTGCACACAGTATGCATTCCATGCACATCACATGCGAGCTCATCCATGCCCTCGCTCGCACATTATGTGCACGCTTGGTGCGTCGCAACCCACACAGCTGGTACGTTCCCTTGACGTCGCGATTGAGCATGTCACGGGTGGTGGAACGCAGCCAGGCATGCGTGACATAAGATCTTATGCGACGTGATGTGGTTGGTATGTGCGCGCAGGGCCCCCACTAACTCCTGGTACCATGTGGCGGCGACCTACACGCCCGGGCAGCCCATCGTGGTAAGCCCCATGCAGGGCGCGCGTCGGATGGCTGGGAGAGCACCGCCCTTGACTCATCACCACGCTCGCATGAACAGCACTGATTCTGACCTGCTGCCATTTGTTTGAATGACAGTATGACACTCTTTCCCGAATGCATGCGTGCATGAGCTCACCCAACCACGAATGTGCGTGTGATCGCTCCTGTATTGCCTGTAGCGCTGCCTCCTTAGCTCAGGTGACATGTACTGATGTACCGTATGCTACTGTGTAACTATGTTGCTTGCATCGCCGGTATGTGCCGCTGGGTACGTGCGGTACATGTGCAGGGCAATGGCGGTACGCTGTACTCCCTGCTGTACTACACCTTGAAGGACGGGCCCGTACTGGTCACCACGCCCAAGTTCACTGGTGGGTCGGGGGATGGGTCAGTGGCTGTGCTGGCAATACCCACCTGCTGCTTGCGTGCTTGCTCACATGCATGTATGTACGCATGCTGCAGCAGCTGGCTGGGCTGTGCATTTGTTCACTTGTGCTGTGTTGTGCTGTGTGCTGAGCTGAGCTGTGCTGTGCTGTGGTCGGCCATGCGGGATGTCTGTGGGCCACCAGAATGCAGCAACATGCAGCGCACTCGCTTCTACGTTGAACGGCCGTGCCACCGCCACCTAATGCATGCGTTTGGGTGGACCAGCACACACCTAAACACCCACAACCCTCAACGCCCTGAATCAACACCCACGCTGAACAACCAAATCGTAGCATACTAGTATGCCTGTATGCCTGGGCTGGGCTCGCGCCTGGCCTGGGTGTGTTTAGAAATGTTTGATTCCCGTGGGGCCATAAAGTTTGCATGTTTGCCTGGGTGCCTGTGTGCGTGTGCGCAATGTGGTCAGGCGCCAACCTGTGGACCATCGTCTTCTACGACGCCTACAGCACCAACTACCACGTGCTGGCCAGCTACAAGGGCAACAACGCCGGCGGCAAGTACCTCATCGTCCCGCCGGGATACAAGGGCACCATCCCCAAGGTGCCGTACAAGCAGTACAACATGAGCACAAGCGACAACCATGCATTGCCTGGAGTGGGTCATCCCTCACCACTAATGTGGCACACGAGAGCTTCAGCCTACGATACACGTGATTGCCATGCAAGCGACGTATTTTCCATGTGGTTGTGGGACATGATGACGAAATGGCATGCTCCATACAGGCACGTCTTTGTCTTGGCACAGCTTGACGTGTTGCACACATGAGAGCCAGCGAGTGCCTGCATGCGTGTGAAAGAACTGAGCGTGCCAGATGTCCCCAGCAGCCCCAGCAGGTGTCAATGCATGGGCAGTCGTGTGTGATGGGGGTGGTTGTGCGCGCCTACCCATGTGCAGGGCTTGACGGTGGTGCAGTCGCGCACTGTGGAGGGCCTGCTGCTGGGCCGTACCTTCGCATTCCCCGACCCGCCTGCGGTACGTACCGCACCATGACGCCCATCACGCAGTACGCCTCGCGTTCTGGAACACTCGCAGCAGGGTGTTGAAAGCGCCTCCGTGACATTGACAAGCCGACATGCAAACACCTGCTGCGGTGATGGTGCCTCGCGCCTGGAATGCACGTATGCATGCATCATGTGCGGTTGTGCATATGCGCTGGTGCATGCAACACGATCCTGGATCAGTGACTCATGCATGCCAGCACACAAATGCACCTTGATGCCACGCTGCCCACGCACGTGCAAACGCGCAGGCTGTGGCATTCGATCTGGGCTGGACGGGCGGCTTGTACGACACGTCGGCCCCCGTGACCCCCCTGTCGGGGGACATCCGTCTGGCCTACCCCGAGGGAGATGTGTCTGCATCCTGGGCGGTCAACCCCTCAGACCCCCTGCTGTTCTGGAGGGTGAGTGCGCAGCTGCTGTCTGTAGAAGGTGTTGCAAGTACATACATCCGTACATCTGTGTTGCAAGCACCCGTACATCTGTGTTGCAAGCACCCAACACCAGACTGGTCGACTACCGTACAATCACGGGGTTCCCCGCAAAACGTGCGTTACACGTGCGTTACACGTGCGTTAAAACATGCGTTGTTGCCAGCCAGAGGAGCCATGCAGCCACGCAGCGCAATCCGGATGTCACCACGCGCACGTTGCGCTGCCAGCTCCACCACCAACGGTGGTGTCTCTGTGCTGCACTGTCAGCCCCTCACGCCCCTCACATACACCTGCGTGTCGTCACACCACCGGCTGCATGTACATGGCCAACGTATGTGTGTGGCTGTGTGTGCGCGCGCGTGCAGGTGGCGGGCGAGGTGTTCCGCCGCAACGGTGCCCCTCATATCGAGGACCCGCTGCTGCGCCTGCTGCCCAGCATCGGCCTGTGGCGCGAGTACGGCTTCGTGCAGGCCTCCGTAGAGCCGCTGGTCAGGGACGCGCTCAAGGTGCGGGCAGGACAGCACAGCTGGAGTTGACAGTTACCACAGGTTCAGAGGTCACGATTCCAAACTGGGAGCATGATCGTGCTAGGGATGTTGTGATGTGCATGCACCATGCGTGCGAGCATGTATGCTGCAAGGTTGCGTGCTCGATGACAGGCCGCATGGCAGGCAGTGCAAAGGTGGTTAACCATCCAGGGCTTGTTATGTCACCCAAGGCGTGTGGATGCAGGTGCGCTGCTGGATGGTAGTTTGGGTCCCGCATGGCATCTGTGCATCCATCTTGTGAGCCTGTGTACTGTACTGTACTCTACTGTACTGCGCAGGCGTCGCTGTACTACGCCAACCGCATCCTGGCGGCGCGCTACACCTACCTGGGGCCCCCCGAGCTCAACTACTGGTAAGCACAAGCAGGCAGCACTTGTGCTTGTGCATGCGCTCAGCTGGGTGCGTGCATGCCAACAACCCACTGCTTACTTTGGTGTCCTTGGTGTAGTTTCTCCGCTTTGGATCTTTGCACCCATGTTCCAGCTTGTAAACCTCCCTGTCCCTCTCCCTCTCTCTCTACCTCACCCTCGCACCCACTGCGTATGCACTGTGCTGGGCATGCGCTGTCATGTCACCACCAGGCTGCGTCCGGAGAACAACGGTGCGTTCGGCAGCGACTACGTTCAGCACGCGGCCATCCAGAAGGGCTTCTACATTGCCAACAAGATCCAGGACTCGGCCTACTACTACCAGGTGAGCAGTGGTAGGGTTGTAGGGTTTAGGGTCTAGGGTTAGGGTTTAGGGCCTGCGCAACAAGATGGAGGACTCGGCCTACCACTACTCGGTGAGTGGTGGTAGGGCCTACGCAACCAGTGCCGTTGGAACATGCTGTGCCATCGTGATGAGTGATGAGTGAAGACTCGTCGCTCAGGCGGGTGCATTTCGCAGTGCGATCCGCAAGCATTGCGTTGCTCCCCAGCGGTACTTTGATGCCATGTTGAGCATGCAGAGCGGGTTGCACACGGCTGGTGCCTTGACCAGATGCGCCCACCGGGCTGGCGGGCTCAAACGTGTTTTTCCCTCGGGGATAGATGGCCACCCGCGGCTTCAACAGCACCTGCACGCGGCGCCTCCATGTGAAGTCGTTGCCAACCGGACGGGGCCACGGGGCTGATGGCCTGCGCCACACGGGCCTTGCACAACACGCACGCATGGCATACACCTGGCCCCGCCCCGATCCCCTCGATTCACTAATCAGTGCCGTACGCATGTGGCCATGATGTACTGCTTTGCGTGTGCAATCACTGCGGTACCGTACTGCAGTACCTTGACGGCGACGGCAACCCGCTGAACGGCGCCAACGACTACACGCTTGACTTCCCGGCGCCGCCGCCCATTGGCGCCAACAGCTTCTGGAGCCTGCAGGCCGGCAACCTAGACAAGTGGACCTTCCCTGCAGGGGCGAGCCTGGCCCAGGTGGGGTGGGGTGTCAGGGGGAGATACTGCATGGAGCCATTACGTTGTGTGTCTCATAACCCTGGATTCTTCAGCTGGGAAGCGGTGTCGCAAGATGAGTCAACGTGTTGCAGTCAGTCATGGTTTTGCTGTGCAATAGGCCAAGTATGCAGGGTGTCGCATGGTGTGCACCTTCCCTTCGTACAGCTTGGCAGCCCGCTGGGCTGTTTCCAGCCTACTGGTGGTGTTATCTCTCGGACAGTAGTAGCAGTGGGTGTGAGGGGGGGGGGGGCACCGCAATCGTGCAGACTACCGATAGAGGCTTCGCATTGATGCCAAGCATTCGCTCATCCATCCCATGCATGCCATAACATTACTGCGGACGTACGCGCCTAGATAGCACAACATGACAAGTGAGTGAATGCGTGTTGCTGTGCTGCCTGCAGGCCACTGCCAGCACCCAGCCGGACTTCTTCGTGCGCCCTGACGGCACCATCCCCTTCCGCCTCTCCCCGACCGCGCCCCCCGCCAACACCACCGCGGCGGGCCGCGGCTGGAACTATGTGCGCACGCACCCCGGGTACTTCAACCTCAACCTCCGAGTATACGTACCGCTGGAGAGCGTACTGCGCAACACGTACGTACCGCCCAAGGTGGTCAAGGTGGCGCGCGCGAGCCTCCGCCGCCGCTGATGAGGCACTGCTGCTGCTGCTGCTGAGGTGGTGGTGCTGCTGCGTTGTGCACGAGCAAATGCGGCCGGTACATGCGTATGGTATTCGCGTGTGCAGCCGTGTGCGCGGGCTCGCCTGAAATTGCGGCTGCCCCAAGGCAGACGCGCTCTCCACTGTGGGCGGCTGGGCCACGCTAGGTGGATTGTAACACGTCGCTGGTCGACCCAACACGGAGACGCGTAGCAAGATTGCGACATCATGACGATTACTTGCATCCATGCATGTGTTGACCGGGTTCGAACATGCCGCACAGCCATAACTCGCGCTGAATAATGGGCACTGGCGTCGCACGTACTGGATTCCTCGGACCATTGCTGCGGCCTTGCTTTGCCCGCCGCCTGAAAGAGATGTAACCAGGGATGGCGCTCCTGCGTCCGCATGCGTCTCGGCTACGGGGCTGCATCTCTGATGAAGTGATGATGCAGCGGCACCGCAGGGCTTGCGTGGATATGTTTGGCCGTCAACCACAAGCGACGGGGTGAACCCCCATGGGCAAAATCAGCCCGTGATTGCATGTGCATACGCACGCCGCAAGCGTTGCAAGGGATGGGCGCCAGCACGTCAAGCACAGCAATGCAGGTGGGGTCAAATTCTTCAGCGCGCGTGCCCGGGCGACTCCTGAGCTACGACCCTGCGACTGGCACGGGGGAGGCAGGTAGGGATAGGCTACCCGCACGTAAAGGAGGATTGCAAGGGTTGCCAATCAACGGCTATAAAAATATGGGCAATCAGCAATCAGGTGCCTTGAGGTGTGCGATTGGTCACGTACCTATACGCATTCATAGGGTGGCAACTGGCAAGGCAGCCTGATTGGCCCTAAGGGTGTCAATGAGCCACCAGCGGCCTAATAAGCAAATGGAACGGAGAATACAACCACCGTGAATCCGTGGTGAACAAATGCCCAAGCTGCCGTGTACTCCACACCACTGTACGTGATCTGGTGTGCGATGGCTCTTGCATGACAGTATGATACACTACAATTGCACAGCCTGCCTGGGCAGCGGTGGACGTGTTGCGCATACCCCGGAGGCATCGTGTCGTGTCGTGTTGCTTCAATACCTGCAAGGGTAGGTGGCAAGCGGGCGCCATTCGGTTGACATGCGTCACACGCTGCGGCCAACATGGCTGACTACAGCGCTGGCGTTCCGGTTGCGGAATGGTTTGCAGGTTATTGGCCGCCATTCCACCAAAAAGCTCAATACCAGCGTCCTAGTCTGCTATATTGCCGGCCAAACCTTCAGCAGCAAGCCCTAAAGTGTTGGGGGCAGAGCACGCGCACAACGGGTGTAGCAGTACGCAGGTAAGCGAAACAGTGCAGTGTGCTGCTGCTGATGCCAGCATCAACATTCAACTACTAGCCAACAGGATTTAGAAGCCACACATGATACACACATTGGTGCACGCTGGTATGCAAGCGTCTGCAATAGGGGCAACTAGACAATTACAACGCGATGAACGATTCAAAATAGCGCAGCGGGTGTGTGTGCACAGTAATCACAAGGTGCTTCAGACTGCTAGTATGCAGAGCCTGGCTCAATCACCGAGGCCACACGTACCCATAAGCGCATGGGCCCGAAGTTAACAGGGGTGTAGTTTGGTTGGAGCTTGGAACCTACACGCCTCCGCTACTTAACAATGGATGCCGCACCAAAAGCACGCATTCGATGCAGTGTGTGCACGATACAGCTTCAAACAGAGCTGCAAAGCGCACATCACTTTATTCACTTCTCCAAAGTTCACACCAGCTAGCGTCAGCGTCGTCAGCTGGCGATGTCACGCGCCGTCGAAGTCGAGGCGCCGGCAGGCCGAGTCCAGCGTTAACGCCATGATCTCAGCCTGCGACATGAACATGGCGCTGCCCTGCGCCTGGCTCTCCCCCTCCCCCTCACTCCCCCCCTCACTCTCACTCTGGTCCTCATCCCCACTGGTGAGTTGCGTCTCATGCTCCCCCTCATTGACCGCATCGTGGTGAGGACCGTGAATCGAACGCCGGCTGCGCTTTGCGCTAACGTTGGGGCCGCCGGCAGCGTCGCCTGCAGCATAGCCGTACGCGGCACCAGCGGCCTGCTGGCAAGCGGGTTGCGCAGCGCCGCCATCCCGGGAACGCCTACGGTCCGCCCCACCAGCAATGCCTGCAGTCTCCTCGTCCGCCTCTTCCGCGGAGGCCGCCGTGAACAGTCTGCGCTTGGCGATCCCCCCGCCCCGGCCTGGCTCAAGCGTTTGGCCACGCTGCTGCTGCTGCTGCTGGTTCGTGTGTGGCAGGCAGCAGGCAGTGGAGGAGGGCAGTGAAGACACCGCGCCTCCTGACACTGCCACTGCCGTGTCGCCCGGCGGGCCATCAACCGCGTTGAGGCCATGCTCATAAGCGACAGGGGCGACTGATTTGCCGACGTATGTGCCGCCTGCTGGCTGGCCAATCAGCATCGCCGTCGCCGCAGTGGGCTGCGCGGTCGCTGCCACGGTCGCGTCATCCTTTGCAGTGGGGATGGCAGCGGGCGGCAGCGTCAAGCCTTGCGCAGACGCCGTCGCCAGCGCAGCCTGGCATTACCACAGGGAATAACACGGCATGGTTGGCTAATTGCAGTGCAGGGACGGCACACACTGTGATGACTTGTGCTAAGCATGCATGCGCGCCTTCAAATGCACAGATTGATCAAGCCTGGGCAAGCATGCCATGCTCATGCGGATTTGGGTGAGCAGCACGATTCGTCCGAGCAGCATCACTCATCCGAGCACTGCCCGTTGTCGCAGCAGCGTACCGTTTGCCGCAGGAGTGCCTAGGCCTGCACTTTGTGTCCGCCAGCACAGAGTCTGCAGCCCAGCTCACCTTTCTGTCCCTGGAGTGGGCTCCTGCCAGCAGCGCACCCGCCAGTGCCAGCGCCTGGTCAGGCGCTACAGGGGGGATGCCGCTGTCCAGCTGCATGCGTGCACACCAATGCACAGCACACAGCTCCTCGGGTTGCAACTCCGTTGCGTTAGGTTCTTCGTGCAAGGCAGCACCACGTGTTTGCTCGCTCGGAAACCAAATGACGGTAAATTACATATTGCATTCGTCATTGCACTTTGCCCTGTGAATGGCCAATGCACGGGCAGGGCTCTTTGCAGCCTGCATCCCCTCCTTTACCGCATCTTGCAGCGGTCCGAACGTGCGCACACGCGTGCCTGCATACTATTGGTTGGTCCCAAGGAACCATTTGCTAGTTGCACAGTGCCTGAGGGTACTGTGTGGTACCGTACTGTACTGCATGGTACTGTGTGGTACTGTATGGTACCGTACCGTACCGTACCGCCACTCACCAGCTCATCGTATGACTCAATGAGCCCCATCGCCGCCAGCTCATCATCGTAGTGGCTGACACTGCCAGGCAGCGGCAATGGCAGTCCAACAGCTTCCGGGCATAGTGATGATGATGATGATGGTGTCTGGGATGCTGGTGGGAATGAGGAAGCGGCGGCCGGCAGCAGCAGGCCCAGCACGCCCACCCGCAGCAGCATGCTGCACGCAGGCTTGGATGCGGCCAGCAGGGGGCCCGCGGCGAGCAGCGCATGCAGCAGCGCGGCCCGGCCCGGCAGCGCCGGCTGCTGCTGCCGGAGCGATGTCGGCAGCGGCTGCTGTGCCAGTGTGTCCGCCGGTGGGGACTGATGGTGCTGATGATGAGTTGGGACCGTTCGCAGCGTCTGTGTCGCGCTGCGGCCGCCTGGAAGGAGCGTGCTGCAGCTTGCGGCGGTGGACAGCTGCTGCTGCTGCTGCGCCGTCCAAGCATAGCTGGCGACGAGGGGCACCAGGATGGCCGTCACCTGATCCAAGCAGCGCTGCAACAACGCCTGCGCCTGCGGCTGCAGCTGCTGTCGAGGCGGCTTCGTGGTGCGCTCCTGCTCCGCATGCCGCAATCCCTGCTCCTGCTGCGCTGCTGAGGGCCGCGCCGCTGCCTCCAGCGCGGCGAGCTTTGCGTCCGTGGATGACAGCAGCAGCAGCACCGCCGCCCTTGCACACTCCCCTCGTACCGCTGGCGTGACACCGGCGTCCGCAGCAATGCCTGCCAGTGCTACCGGCACACCGGCGGCGCACAGCAGCGGCAGCGCTCCGCTGGCATTACCCCGGTCATCGCCACCGCTGCTGTTGCCGCTGCTCCCACAGCGCTTCCTGGCAGAAGAGCTTCCGTTGACCTGGAAGCCGCCACAAAGGGCCACAGAGCTGGAATCAGCTGCGGCCACCTCCACGTGTGCGTTGCGGCGTGCCGCGCAGCGGGCCAGCAGCCGCGCCAGGCGGACCGCCGCCCGGCCGCCGCTGTCGTGCTGAGCGCGCAGCGATAGCGAGGCGTGCGCCAGCACCACCGAGGGGTGCAGTAGGACGCCGCCGCTGCCGGCGGGAGCCACACCCGCACCCGCCATTCCTGCTGCTGCTGCGTACCCGCTGCCGGCGGTCGCGTCGACATTGGCGTTATGTCCAGCGCGATTTTCACATGTGGCGGCATCGTCCGTTGTGCAGGTGGAGGAGGTGCCCCAGCTGCTGAGGGAGGCCTCTGAGTCGTCCTCAGGATCGCTGCCGGTTTCGGAGCTGGACACTGGATCTGGTTCCGAGGATTCAGGATCGGACCCAGGATCTGCCCCCGCCTGCCCCGGCTCAAACGCAGACGTGTGGTCTGTCGCTGATTGCAGGCGTCCTGAGCCCCCCGTGAAGCGTTCGCTCGTAAGCAGCGCATCCGCATCGGCATCGATGAATTCACCGGGGGTCAGCGCGTGCGCAGCGGTTGCATCGGCACCGCCGCCGCCCCCGCCACCTTCGCCACCGCGTCCTTGATCCTGCTGCTGCTGCTGCTGCGGCGGCTGCTGCTGCGGCGGCGGCAGCGCAGCCCTGGGTGCGTTGCCGTGTCGGCCTCGTTTGGCGGACGCTGCTACCGCTGCCACCGGCGGCACATGCAGCCTGCGCAGCGGCTGGTCCTGTCCCGGTCGTGACCGCTTGAGCGGGCTTGGGGCAGACGACCCGTTTGCCAGTTCTGTCAGGCGCGGGTGGCCAACGTGCAACTCATTGGCTGCGGCGGCCGCCGTGGGGAGCTGAGGGTAGCGGCCTGGCGGGCCCCCAGCCTGTGCAACACCTCTGCTAGATGGCACCGACGTGTTGCATCGAGCCGCCGAAATATGAGAGGGCAGCGCTACGCTCTTTGGAATGGGCAGCTGCGTGGTGGCCGGCACGCGTTGGAGGCATTGCAGGACCGTACCGCAGAGCACTTCGAGTGCAGGTTGTACCGCAGGCGGTACGGGCGAGGGCAGGGAGGGCAGCAGGCGCGCGAGCGCGCGCAGAGCGGGCGCGGGCGCACAGCGGCGCGCACGCAGCGCCTCGGCCGCCATGATTATTGCAGCCTCCTGCGCCGCACGGTGGCTCAACATGCTGCTGCTGCTGCTGCCGCTCGTGCCATCATTGGAACCACCAGCACCAGCAGACTGGCCTCCTCCCGCGTCGTTAGCACGCGCAACCCGCTGCGCAACGACGGGTGCTACTATAGCGAGGCAGCGGTGATACGAGTGGCTCCCCCCGCCGCCGCCCGCCTCCCCGCCGGCGCCGGCGCCGACGTGCTTGCCGGCATCGCCCAGCAGGCAGCCCCGCAGCGCGTGCGCCGCGACGAGGCATCCCCCCTGGAGCGCCGCCGCCGCGCCGTCCTGCATGGCATGCGCCGCCAGGATGCCTGCCGCCGCCGCCAGCCCGGCGCCCGCCACGCTGCAGGCGGTGGCCAGCAGCCCGTCCAGCCCGTCCGCTCCTGATGCGGCAGCGCCGCTCAGCGCAATCGAGGCTGGCACGCTTGCCGCGGCGCCTGTTCAGGGCACAGATAGGCGCAGTCCTCATAAGCGACATTCAGGCCGCCACATGCCATCAGACCAAACTGCCTCAAGCACTTTGCCCCCGCCGTTATGCATCGTGAGAGCCGCTCGTGCACATCTGGTGCGGCATGCGGTATGCAAGACACGTCCTACCTAGCCAGAACAATGCACGCAGCTGATGACTGTGTTGCACTGCTGGGCGCAGCTGAAGCCGGCCACGCCATAAAGTCAGTCCTCACTCAGCCCAACAGAAGCAGGCCTGCAAGAGAGCGCCACCCACAAACCCACCTGGAGCCCCAGCAGCAGCCGCAGCAGCTGCAGCAGCAGTGGCGGCGAGCACGCCCAGGTCGTGCGCCCAATACAGTCCGCTGGCGGGCGCCAGGCCGGTGACCGCAGGGCCGCCGGCGCTGAGCGTGTGGCGCAGCCAGAAGTTGAGCGCGCGGGCGGCGAGGTCGCGCGTGGGGAGCTGGTTGTGGCCGCACACGTCGCCCTCCAGCTGCGCCTGCTCGGGCACGCGGGCGCAGAGGCGGGAGCCACGGTGGGATCATGGTGGATGGATAAGCGTTATGCCTTATGTGATCATGTTTTGATTGGGGTGCTGACCGTTTGGGACGATCAATAGGGTTCTGAACAGTTTACCAGCCCAGGCCCCAGGGATGATGTTATTCATATGCTAACGGGTTCAGTAGCCTAGGTTTATTGGGTGTTTGGTTGGTACCTGCGAGTGCGGCGCCGCCAGCGCTGCGGTGGCCATGAGCAGCTCCGTGGCCGCCAGGCCGGCCTCCGCAATCACCACCGCATCCAGCGCCTTGACCAGCGCCGGCAGCGGCCGCCACCTGAGACACCACGCACACGCATGCGAGGCAGCACCCGGCGCTTGCGACACTACGGTATCGCCCGCGGTTCCACGAGTTGTTCAGAGCAGTTGGACGACTGCAGAGCGTCGTAGGTACTGCGGATGCGATGAGATGTTACGGCTGCTCGCCAGTGCGTGCTATGCTATGTTGAGAGTGAGAGCGAGTTTGCAATCTTGTTGGCGCCGTGCACGCGACGGCGCAACGGCATGCGTCCGGTGCAGGAGGAAGCAGCAGCACAGCTAAGCGGCGCCGTGCGCACCTCGCAAAGTCCTTGGCCAGGGTGCGCGGGCTGAGCGCCCAACACGCGTGCAGCAAAGCCAGGTCACAGGATCCATTGCTGACACCCTCGCCGCCGCCCCGCCGCTGACGTCTCTGCCGCCTCTGCTGCCGCTCTTGCTGCTGCTGGCCGCCTGGTTGGACTGCCGCAAGGCCGGCCGCCTCCGAAACCAGCATGATCAGGCACTCCACCCTCCCTGGCGTCGTACTGCCGTCGTCCGCCGTATCAGACGACAGTGCAACAGCCACAAGTGCGGGATGACCTGGCGAGGTAGTCCCTGCAAGAACTGTCCTGAGCAGCAGGTCCGCTCCCGGATTCAATGGCAGCTGCCGGTTGCCACCAGGATGTGACACGCTGGCGATGCTGCGGGGTAGCGGGAGCGGTTGGTTGATGGTATTGGCGAACAGATCCCGCAGGTCGTGCACGTGTGTGGGGGATAGCGCTGCGCCTGAGGGGGGCAGTGGAGCGGCGTGGCAGATGCGCGCCAGGCTGTGCAGCGCGCGCGCCGCCAGCGCCCTCATGGGGCCCAGGTTGATCGCGCTACGGATCTGCAGTCAGTAAGGAGAGCAGCACGGCAGTATATGACCAAGGCATGCACGAGGTGAGCGATGATCCTTCACATACAGTAGCAAGGGGCCCTCACGTGCGTCAGCAGATGAGATATGGACCCCACGCTTAGCCTCACCAAGCCCCCTACAGGTCTGAATTGTTGGTGACTCTTCCATCACATGGCTCATTCAATTGCCTCGTTCGAGCTGGTGCCAGTATGCCAGGATGCGCCTGCGGGGCGCTCACCTGCACCAGCCGCAGCAGCCGCGCCACAGCGCCAGCCCGCACCAGCTCCGCCGCCACCGCCCGGGACAGCGCGAGCGCGGCCGCCGCCACGACGCACACGGGCAGGCGGCCCACCGCCGCCGCCGCCGTAACGTGTTGTGCCTCCTCCTGCCGCTCCCGCTGGCCAAGGTCCTCATCGTCAGCACCCGCATCACTGTCACCGGCACCGCCGCCATCAGCCGCATCTTGATGCAGAGTGCAGTCTCCGCTCTGACAATGGCTCTGCTGATGTGTACTGCTATCCTGGCCTGGAGGCTTCTCAGGTGCAACCTGCAACGGCATCTCCGCTGTGCCATGCGGTCGTGCATCATTGGGCTGTTGCGGAGGCACTGCGGACGCTACGCCGCCGGGTGCGTGCAGCGCTTGGTGGCGGGTGGGGGACGAGGGCGCCGCCACTGCCGCGCGGCCATCATCACACGATCGCCCCTGCGCTGCCTCGCACGCATCGCCGTCCCTGAGAGGCAGGCGATGCAGGGGCTGCAGCTCGGGGCGCTTTTCGGTGAGCCTCTGATGTGGGTCAACCTGGGGCCGATGTGGGTCACCCTGGTGATTGAGTGCTTGCTTGCTGGGTTGAGCTGGGTGATGTGGGTCAGCGTGTTTTGGCACGGCCTCACAGGGGGCCATTTGGGGTTCCTCTGCAGGATCATCCCTGCCAGCGTCCTCACATACACATAGCTGCTCCTGCTCCTGCTTGCAGCAGGCCTGCTGCTGTGCCCCCGCCTCCAGCAGCTGCTGCCGCTGCCGACACAGCTGCTGCTGTTGCTCAGCACAGTCGTCCGGTATGTCCTGCTGTTGCTGCTGCAGCTGTTGCTGTCTGGATTGCACCCCTGCATGGCTAAACCCTGCGGCTGAAGGTGCGCTCATAGGTCGAATGTCATTGATCGGCCGACGCTTGGGGAAAATCGCACGGGCCGTCTCCTCCATGCAGCCTGGTGCGCCATCCCTGATTGACGGCTGTTGGCAGAGCTGCTGTGCGGCTGCCACTGCGGGGTGTACCGCAGCCAGCGCGCCCTCCCAGGAGTGCACCAACGAGCCCGTGATCTGCATGAGGCACGCAGCACAGGGTCAGGCACATAGGTGGGCGATTAGGTGCGCAGCTGACTCCATGCGTGGTGGTCTTGCAGGCCGTTGGTGGAGATGGTTGGGTTGGCGACACCGGCTGCAAGGCGCCCACGTGTACACGGCAGGCGGTAACGCTTGCGTAATGATGCGATCTCATCCTATACAGGTAAGTGAAACTTTGAGGCCGCCAGGTGAGCCTACTTATGATGCATGCAGGGCATATTGGAGCTCAGGTTTTGCACATTTGGACCTTTCCAGCCGAGGCCGGTAAGGATTAGGTGAGGACTATGCATGCAGGGCTGTGTGATATCGGCATGCGCCTCTGTCCACACACACACGTGCAGAGCAGCCGCGCCATATGCTCACCGTGGCCAGTGCAGTGAGTGCCGCGCGCTGCGCCTCCCACTGGTGGTGCTCCGAGCAGCTGAGCACCTCACCCAGCGCCACACGCCACGCCTCGTCGCCGCTGCCGCCGCTGCTGCGGTTGCCATAGCACTGCGTGGCCGCTGTTGCTGGCGCTGCATGTGCACCGCGGTGCGCATGAGTCGCCCTGGCGGTGGCAGCCAAAGGCCATGGCACAGCCGCTGCTTGGGGCTGAGCTCCGGCTGTGGCGTTGCCCGTGGCATGTGTTCCCCCTGCAGAGGCCGCTTGCAGGGGGTCATGTGATGCGGCAAGCGCGTCGGGCCTTGCAGAGCCGCTTGGTGCTAACAAGGCGAACGCTGCAGGGGCGGAACCAGCGTTGTGCAGGCCACTCGGCGGGCTGCTGCCTGGGGACGGCAGGCCAGCCGGTGCCTCTGTGTGGGGTGCTAGGCCCACCAACAGGTGCGGCAGAAGTCCAGGGAGGCTCGTGGCGGGGCCCAGCCAGTGCAAGATGTGCATCAGCTCGGTGCTGGAGCAGTGGCTGTCACTGCGCAGGCGCTGCGCCACAGCCGCGAGGCCTTGGCTGGTGAGCATTGCTGCGTCCGCTACGTAAGCCGAGGGCAGGGCAGCAGGGGCAGCTGTCGCTTCCAGGTCAAGGCCCTCCGCTAAGGCTTGCAACGTGCCGCTGGGGAGGTCCTGGACCGCCAAGGGCTCCTCCTCGGACTCCTCAACCATGCACGCAGCGCCCTCAACCTGCCTGTCACTGCCAAGGAGCACGGTGTGGCTTCCTGCGTATTGTACATCGTGGTGCTGCCCCAGCTGTTGCAGCTGCAAGTTAAGTGGTAGTTGGTTCAAGCCCTCTGTGGGCTCGTTTGGGCGCTGCATCTGCAGCAGCGGACCCTTGCAGCCGCGCGTCACCAGCGGCGTGCACGCTCTGACGGCAGCACAGCGCCTGTAAAGAGTGCATTGCACAAGGCAAAGGGTGTTTTCTGTCCTGTTGAATGATCGTCGAGCTGCCTGTTAGCATGCGCTTCTACCCAGAGCACTATGGCACCATGGAATTTACAGTGACCGGGGCCCAAAGCACTTTCGGCGGGCCCTCTTAACGCCATGGCCCTTCATGCTTGTGCCTCAATTATCAGTGCACTTGGAACACACTGACGTAGGCTGTTGGTGGCTGTTCCTGGTGCAGGCACGAGGCCTGACCAACAGATACGTGTTGCCGTGCACACTGGCCGGTCTGTTTGCACAGAATTCCAAGTTTTCTCATATCTTTATGCACTCGTTGTGAACGCTTTTGACCATATACTATGTGTCGTTGCTGAAAGGAACTAGCAAACCCGAACCCAAATTTAGCACCCAAATTCAAACCCCACCGTGTTGGCCAGCTCTCACCTCTGCGCTGCCTCCTCTATTGGTGAAAGTTGGACAATTCCAGGCGTCCGCTATGCACACAGCAAGCAGCTGCCGTCGGCTGAAAACGAGTTTCGCTTTATTGCACCCAGATGGGCGTGTCAAGATGGGCTTGGCAACAACACTACAAATATACGTACGCGAACAGATTATGTGAAACACAATACTATGGCGA
Organism: Chlamydomonas asymmetrica; assembly: GCA_001662385.1. NCBI lineage: Eukaryota > Viridiplantae > Chlorophyta > Chlorophyceae > Chlamydomonadales > Chlamydomonadaceae > Chlamydomonas > Chlamydomonas asymmetrica. The sequence goes on along the minus strand of BDDA01000252.1, from coordinate 46,405 downwards.
AACAGGAGACTGTGTGCTGAGACGACATTGATGGGGCGAGGAACACAACATTTCCTGTCGTCGAAAAAGTGGTAGTTGAGAGTTTTGGCGGGATGAAGGGCATCGGAGAAGGGTGCCACTTGGTTGGAAAGAAAATCGGCTGCATTTGCATACAAAGCATGTCAGTGATATACCCTTCCCCGGCTCTGTTGCAGTTACGTTCCTGGGCTGTTCCGCGTTGGAAGATATGGTCGCACGCGGTTTCAGCTTGACTGGTGTCATTGCGTTGTGGGTCCCAATCAATACGCAAGCCAGCACTGCCAGCACCACACCATGTTCTGCCATGGTCATATAAGACACCGTGCTTGCCACCTCCACATGGTCCATACTGCACCGGTGCACCCAGAACGCTGGCTAGGAAGTGCCCGCCATCAGGAGCATCAGGACGGCACCTTGCCAGCGTGTTCTATTTGTAACAAGAGGTATCCAGCACGTGCCTAGGTGTGCAACACATACTTTCAACCCTTTTCCCTTGACACTGGCGTGTTGCAAGGGCCCGCTTTAAAAACGCAGCCTGCGACACACTCGCTCAACCCATACACGAAGCTACCACTGTGAGCTATACGCAAATTTTTCCTGACGGGACGCAGGCATACGGCAGCAAATCAGTCCACCAGGCTTCAACGCCCACTCTATCTGTGGCGTGTTGCTTGCTGTGGGGCAGCGCCTAAGTTGATGTGACATTGATGTGACTGCTCAGCTGCGTGTTTGCTGCACTGTGCTGAAACTTTGAACAGGTCAGCCCCAGCAGAGGGCAAGCATCATGGGTTATTCCAAGATATAAAGCGGAGGGCAAAAGAGAAGGTGGGCCCAGGAATGTGCAGCATTGTCCCCGCAACACCAAAGCTTTGCTAGTGCCGTCAGCCTCTCTTCAATGTACATATGCTGTCAAAGCAACAACGTGCACGGCAGGCTGGTTGAGACACACCTGCGTACGAAGCAGACACTTCCAAGTGCGTGTGCGCGCTGCCGTGCTGCCATGCTGATACGTGGCCGACTCCGTGGGCTGCTCAACCTGGCCGTCCTCTTGTAAGTGTGCATGTGTCATGCTGAGGGTCAGATGCCGAGGAGCGTGACAGTGTCGGTGGACTCGCGAAGAGTGATTCCCCTGACGGAGCCGTTCATAATCCGTTCGTGTTGCCGAATGGAGACCACGAGCACCAAATGACTACTTACGTATGACCCTCAGCAATACAGCCAAATTCATCCAGCACAATCAGGAGAGCTTTGAAGTAAGCGTGGCAGGTTGAACAAAGCTGGCCGCGTCTGGTTGGGATGCCACGCACATACTTACGTCAACCGACATGAACGACCGGAGCGGCTCACGCCGTGCTGCTGGTTGAGCAGGTGTTGCAAGAGCAGCTGTTGCTAGGCATGATGCTAACATGATGCCTAGGATGAGGGAAAGCAGGTGCTCCTCGGCGGCGGGCCCTAAACCCTAAACCCTAAACCCTCAAACCCTAAACCCTAAACGCTCCGCCGAGTGCTGAGCAAACCCAACAGCACATAGCCCCGGATTTACAGTTCGTGTGCATGACTGATAGCATATGTGCTTGTGCGTTTTTCTGCTTGTGGACTGATCGTCAGCACCCGCTCCGAGACCGTTGGGAACCGGTTCCTGCCAGTTTTCCTGCCTTCAAGCCAAGTCAACCGTTTGTACTGTTCCTGACGAAATACCTGAACTGTGCAGGCACAAAAGTTGATCCATGGCTGGTTTTGCCTGCCTCCCAGGGAGGCGGCTGTGCAATCATATTGCTCAGATTGCTCGACCCTGGCGCCGCCGCGCCACGCTTGCGTGTGGCTGATGCGCGTACAGTCCTTTCTATAGCGCCCGCGAGCCCCATCCCTACAAAGCTAGCCCAAATGTTCAGGGCAGCTGGCCAACGCACAACGCCTTTACTGTCACACAGTGGCTGCTCACTTGCGTGCTGGTGGTGTGCGTAGAAGCGCATGAATTAGCGCCTGCGTGCCAGCATGTGTGATTTTGCAACCCGGAGCCATGCTAGCTTCTTCGTAGTGTTTACGACTATGGCTGGGTGCAGCGGTGGTGCAGGCAGCGGTGCGTGCCATGGGCAGCTGGAGCATCAAGCTGCATGCGCTCACCAAATTCGCTTACCACGACGCAATCTCGCCACCAGGCTCCTTCAGAAAGGGTAGGAATCCTTCCTGCAAGACCAGGGTGGTAACTGATGTGGTGTGCCTGGATGAGGCGAAGCATCGGTTGGTCCTGCAGGTTGGTAGGAGTGCTGTTGGTGCGTTGCTGATTGGGGAGAGCGAGGGGAAGCGGCAAGCGCAGCATTACCCCTTGAAAACAATGTGCACAACTACTCCGTACCCAAGCATTTTCCAGTACCTGATAGCCCCTCTTGACTGCACATATGCTGTCAAAGCAGCCAGGCACCTGGAAGGCTGGTTGAGGCACACCTGCGTACGAACCAAACACATACAACCAAGATAGGGGTCCGCGCTGCCATGCTGCTACGGGGCCAACTCCGTGGGCTGCTCACCCTGGCCGTCCTCTTGCATGTGTTACTACATAGTGCTGAGGGTCTGGTACAGAGGAGCGTGGTGTCAGTGGACTCGCGAAGAGTGATTCCCCTGACGGAGCCATTCGTGTTGCCGAACGGAGACCACGAGCACCACTTACGTATGACCCTCAGCAATACGGCTATATTCATCCAGCACAATCAGGAGAGCTTTGAGGTAAGCCTGGCGAGCTGCCCGCCTCTGGTTGGGATGCCACGCACACACTCACGTCAACCGACGTGAACGCCTGGAGCGCAACACGCCGTGCTGCTGCTTGAGCAGCTGTTGCAAGAACAGCTGTTGTGTGCTCTGGAAGGGTTGTGCATGGCCTGCACGACTTCGCACGAGATGCTGAGGCCAAGGTCTTCCTGGCCAGGCTCCCGTGCGCTCTCCAATCTCGCTCTGGGTGCCTCTCTCTTGTGTTGCAGGACTATGTGTCACTGGGCTTCTTCCTTCAGCCAATAGGAGGCCACATGCAGGATGACGCGTTGTCACGAGAGTGCTTCCTGAAGTCGAAGACCGTGAAGAACTTGTGAGCAAGTGGCGCCTGTGCAGGGTTGGTGCGCCTACACATTCGACCGCATTTAGACTCCGTGCCTCTATGGGATATGTTCTGGTCGATTGCACCACCGGCATCTGTCCTTCTGTTCAAAGTTGTGGGTCAAAGAAACATCAAACGCCTTACGCGTGCAACGGCCTACACTTGCCATCTGGAAATTGCAGGAGGTTCAAACCCTTGAACCTGGCCTGCCATTTGGCCTTGCTGCCCTGCAGGCTGTTTACTTTTAATGATGTTTCCATGGAGAAGCTCCTGCGGGGGGAGCGCACCTCGGCAGAGTTCAACTTTGTGTTGCGGGACGTTGGCGCGGATGGCTACGCGGTGTTTTTCGGTAACTGCCGCGGCAATGCGCCTGACAACGGTGACGTCTCGCCAAACACGGTTGCGGTCTCTTTCACCGCCGATATTTCCGTGTACAGCAAAAGTGCACAAGGCGTTGTGCGGTACGCGGATCCAGATGCGGACGTCCTTCACCAGGTGCGCGTCCGCTGAAGGAAGCAGCACCGCGTTCACGTCAGTCGCAACGTCTGCAGCACACGCTCTTCCTGCAGACATAAAGAAATTCACACCAGTGACGTGCCTCACCGGTCGCGTCCCTCTATCTGGACGCAAGTGTTAATTGCACCGCCCTGTTCCAGGCTCACCCCTTTGCGTACCGTATGTGTGCTTCCACTCACTTCAGGTGTGCTTTGCAGCGTTCGCCGCTGCTGTTGTTGCCTGGGCGACGCTCGCGTGCTTACACCCCACGCACTGGCGCGCCGTGCACCATCTCCTGACCGCGCTGTTTGTGGTCGAGGCGGCGGCGGCGTTCACACGCAGCGTCGTCTTCCACACCGAGCTGGTCACCGGCTTCTCACCGTATGACTGGGAGGTAGCGCTGCAGGTGAGTGCGGCATGATACTGCGTCCAGTCCCCATCCAGGGGGCGTGAGTGCCTCCCTAGGAAGATGCATCTGCAATAAACGCTGGGCATGCACAGGAACACGTATGCACGTACGGTGTTCCGCCTCCCTGGTCGCGGTGTTCCTGCGCACATCCTTCCAGCGTCAAGCAGCGGTGGGAAAGTCCCCAATGTCTGTCCCCAGACGTGCAATGTGTAGCTCAGCGTGGCCACCTGAGCAGTGCGCTGCACAATCCAGCAGTATGCCTGCATGGCCTTGCACCATGTGCGCTACATCCGAACCGCACTCTGGCCCGTGCGCAGCAGCTGTGGCTAGCGCTGCGCCAAGTTTCGCACAACCACAGAGGCAGCTGCCTGAACACTGCAGTACATTCTGCCTCATTGAGCTCTTCTGGGCAGTCTCACACTCATCTTGTACGCCCCACCGGCGAGGTGCAGTTTCAGCAGTGTGTTGTCGCACTGAACAAGAGAGCGTATATCGGCGGTTCCAGAGCAAGTGTGACCGCGCGTGTGTGCTGTGCACGTGGATGCGTGCAGGTGTTTGAGGCTGCGAGCGGCGCGCTGTTCTTCGCGTGCGTGATGCTGGTGGGCACGGGCTGGTCGTACGTGCGTCCCGCCATCCTGGAACACAAGGAGGCGCTGGTGCTGGGGGGCAGCGTGTGCATGCAGGTGCTGTCCCGCAGCGTGCTGGCGGCATCGGCCTACCTGGGCCCTGCCAGCCCCCTCAACGCCTCGCTCATCAACCTGCGCGCCATCGCCCACATGGCGGACCTGCTGTGCTGCGCAGCGGTGCTCTTCCCCATGGCCTGGTTTCGCCGCTGCCTGGAGGCAGGCGACGAGGCGCCCCTTTCCCCTCTTTCCCCAGCCGACGGGTCCGTATCCCCTGCGGCCCTGGGGAAACGCGCCAAGCCTTCATCGCAGAAGCTAGCGGGGGACCCTGCCAGCACGCCGTTGCTGTCCACAGCGGCGACAACAGGGCCTACGCCCGAGACATTGGTCCTGGTGCGGGCGCTAAAGGAGCGGCTGCTTCGCGTGTTCCGTGCGTTCCACCTCACGGCGGGCGTGTACATGTACCTGACGCGTGTGGCGCTGCCGGTGCTGCTGTGCGTGCGGGTGGGCGGCCTCAGCCGGGCGCATGAGGAGCTGATTGGGCAGGCGCTGACGCAGGCGGCCAAGCTGGCCATGTTCTTTGTCATGGCGCGCATGCCGAGCGCGGTGGCGGCGGCCTGGGCAGCGCATGAGGCAGAGGCGGTGAGTGCGTGTAAACATTGGATAGGTGGCACTGACAATGATAGCAAATAACTGCTTAGTGCACCCATGCAATGAGTGTGTGTGGCGGATCAAGCACTTGAACGAGGCTTGGTCATGCGTATGGCGTTACGCGTTCATGTAGCCCGGTGGTGTGCATGTCCTGCCAGTAAAGGGGATGTGCCAGCAGGGATGCAGTGTGCATGGCCATGCATCGCCGTTCGTCACCATGCGTAGCCATACCAATGAACGAGTGGCAGATCCTGACCAGCAGACGCGCAGCAGCTTGTGCCCGAAAGCGTAGAATGCAGCACCATAAACCATCATGCGACATTGTGCGTCATCATCACTTTTGTGAAACACCATGCATGCAATCGCCCATGAATCACGGATTCGCGATTGTGCATGTTGTGATGGTGGGCATAAGCTCCTGCGCATGCTGAACCGCTGACTCCAACGGCATGTGTCCACCGCTGAAGCATGTTCTCGTACCCCCTCCGCCCCTCTCCCCCCCGCCTTTCTCCCCACGCCCCCCGTCGTGTGTTGCGATGCGTGCACCTCTGCAGCTGGCCGCGGAGCCCCGGCTGCCGCTCTCCAGCAAGGGCGTGACGTCGCCCGACAAGACCAACGCCGCTGCCACGCAGCAGCAGCGGGACGCCGGCGCATCATGCGCCTCGTCGGCCTCATGCGCCTACAGCGCTGCCACAACGAGCGCGCGTCCGGCGCAGCTCGCCTCCGTAAGGGTGGAAGGTGAGCGAGTGAGCGACTGTCAACGAACGGGCTGCTGCAGATGGCGCTGAATAAGGATGGCCCCGCCAGAATTCGAAGGCCGATTGGTGCATGACCTTCTAGAGCACTTTGCGTAGCAGTGCCCCAACACTTGACGGCATCAGAAATGTGTCATGGAAGGCTTATTGCTTATACACCCCTGGAGGGAGGAGTTGAGGACAGACGGCGGGGAAGAAAGTGCCAGCTCACCTGCTCAATGAGAGTGCATATGCGTTTGGACCTTGTCATCATGCACGATGTGGCGTGATGGACGTGTTGGCAGACAGGCGCTTTTTCAAACCTCCTTTTTTCTTGCTTCACCTTGTGTGTTCTACGGTGGGGGATTTGTACCGCAGACCCCTTTGCGGTGGTCGTCGCCGCCGATTTCGCACGCCACCTCGCTCAGGAGCTGGAGCAGCACGGCTACGAGGGCGGCCTGCGCGCGCCTCCTGGAGTCACATCGTCAGCCACAGCTAGCGGGCACGCCAGCGGCAGCGGCGCCAACGCGGCGTGGCCGGCGGGCGACCCTGCACGTGACGCAGTGGTGCGGTGGCGGCGCCGCATGATCCGCCGCACGGGCATCGCGCTGCTGCTGGCAGCGTACGG
>BDDA01000252.1:24355-38651 GCA_001662385.1 Chlamydomonas asymmetrica | reverse complement strand
TGATGCACATGCAACGCCCAAGGAAGCGAGTATGAGCCAAGCATGCTGCCCCCCCCCCCCTGGCCCCCTCTCCCTGCAGCACACACACGTTGTGCACACATACACATGGTCAGGTTCGGATGCTTACGTTGTGACTCAAGCACATTTGGTACTGACGGTCGCATACAGCTGCGGAACAAGCAACACCTTTGGTTTGGTTACTCCAGCGGTTGCCTCCGGCATTGTGGCATGCTAGTTGGATTGCACGCAAATGCACAATACAGCTATCACCAGGGAAGCAAGTGCACCGGCTTAAGGGCTAGTATGCCATGCGACCACATGCGCATGTCATCTACCCGTGCTTTATACATGCGCATGCGTGAATGCATCAAGATAACGTTTTACACCCTACCACAAATACCATTTATGCTTTTGCGCCACAACCACTGACTCAGTGACTGGGCATGCTCAACTGTTCGGAGGCAGTACCGCTGACCGTACTGTGTACTGCATGCACCCATTTGTTGCTCAAATGCGCTAATGAGTGAGTGCATGATCCAGCTGTGCATGGTCCAGCTGGGGGCCCCGACAACAAAGTGAGTGCTGCCTAAGCATCACACCCACCGTGTCCTCCTGCGGTGGCACCCCCAAGGGCCCCAAGGGCCCCAAGGCGACCCCCGGAGGCTATCTGCCTGCCGTACACATGCTGACGATGTACACATATGTACAGGACAAATTCCTGCTTTACATAATGGGGAACAGGGATCCGTCCCGCATGGCCAGTGTGGATGGTGATCGGCGGGGCTGGTCCAGGTGAACAGTTGGTTGGTCCTGAGGAGTTGCCCTTGCTTGCCTGGCAAGCAAGGGCAACTCATCAGGACTTGCGGGAGCACGGAAGAAGCCATGTGCTCAAGTGTTCAACGTTGGGATGTTGGGGCTGCTTTGGTTGTTGTGATTGCACCACGCAGCACAGCCTGCTGCAAACGAGCGAGGTGCAGTTGCGCAGTTGCACGCTCGGTACCTCAACCAACACTGCGCCTTTTTTCTCGGACGGAAAGGTTACACAGCGAAGGCTCTGCTGCAGAAGCAGGCACGAGCAGGACAGGCAGGCCTGACCCCCAGCAGCCTCAGCACCTACACTTCCGGTGCTGGCAGTCAAGTGCCAACTGCCGCCCTGAACGCTTTGAGGCACACCATGGGCGATAGTTGGCCAAGGACCAGGCACTGAACTGGTAGAGATTTGATTCAGCCTCAGCGATACTGTTGCCTTTGTGTATTTTGTGAGTTGTGAAAGTGGTGCGGAACGAGCTGTGCAACCGCCAAAGTAAATTCAAGTAGGGCGCACGGCGCACACTGTGTTAAGAGTGTCGAAGAGAACCTAGTGAAATGCAGCCGGATGGGGAAAGGTAAGTCAGGGAAGTATGATTCGCTTGCAGGCCCCTGGTGTTGGTGGCCTTCCCATTCCCCGGGGTGCCGTAGGCCATGTCAGTCAGGCGCAGCAGGCTTGGTCCGGAACCAGTCCGGAACCTCTCATCCCCGAGTATACAGCCAATAAAATGTTCCACATCCTTGGTGCAGTTACACTGGCAGCTTATTGTGTTGGTCACGAGCTTAAACTTGCACGGAAAGTCAACACGACGTGGCCTGCATCACAATGCCGCTGACGATGACTATGAGGCTGCAACTGCTGCTGGTCGTCGCCGCCCTCCCCTTGATAACCAGTGCTACCAATGCAGCCCACCCAAGGCGGTCCATGCTTGCTGGAGGGTTCTCAAAATCTATATGCAGCCCACCTGCAGAGTTTGAGTCGTGTAGGCTCAACCCCGCCTTCCCCTTCTCGCTAAAGCTTACGTCAAACGCTACCTGGACAAAGTGAGGACACAAATACGATATTGCGCCACTCCAGTGCATACAAGAAATCAGCTGAAGCCCTAGCAACGGGCGTGCAGTACCGTTTGTCTGACTGTCACACGTTGCGATGTGTTTTGATGCAGGGTGATTAAAAAGTTTGGGGCGCTCGGCACCGCCTGCACAGATGCGGCCACAAAGGCAGACTGTCTTGCCTATCCCAAGGTTGGTTTAGGGTTCGTGCTGCTGTGTGCCTGGTCAGCTGAATTGACCTGCACGTGGGATGTGGGTTGGTCAGGCAGGGATTGAGGTCGGTGCGAAACATGAGCACGTGAGCCCTGCTGATGTGAAATGGGCAGCAATCCTCACCTGCTGGTGCTTTTATCTGTGCGTGCAGGGTATCTGCCGTTGGGGACTTGAGTATGAGGGGTCCACCGACCCTGAGGCGTGCTTTCTGAAGGACAGCGTGTCCATAGACATCCTCCTCTGTCCTGGTTCCCAGGTCGGTGGAATATTATCGTTTTCTTACACTTTAAACCTGCCTGCCTGCTGTTTGGTTTTGCCATGTCGTGAACCCCGGTACGTGAAGGTGACATGGCCCAGCACCTAACCGCTGTGCAAACGTCAAGGAAGGTCTCCACCTGGATTCACTTGGGAGTTCTAATTTACCTAATTGCAGCTGTCCGAGCTTGCAAAGTGCGCTGCACTAACGTCGGCCGCCAAGTGCAAGACTCGCGGCTCCGCGTGCGTGTGGACGATGCCAACCGGTGCTCCTGCCAGCATTTGCCTCCCTTCCTTCGCAAAGGTGCGACGTCAGGTGCTAGCTGTGGCTGTCCGCTGCCACACACTGCTTGATGTGGGCCACTGCACTTGTGAAGCTCACCTTGCAATTTGCACCATCGGTTGCAAGTATCGGGTGCATCAGGGCGGAAGAAGGCGGGATGAGTGACCAGGATAACAACAAATACCGGTATACTGTCATTGACTGGGATATACACATAGCCCAAGTTCTGCATACCCTCCATGCTTCTTGCTTTCATCCTTACCTTTGCCCCCCGCCTGAGACTTTACTTGCTGCGGTCAACTGACGAGTGCTGGTTGCCCCTCGCTCGAAATGTGTTGCGGAGTGCTCAGACCTGGAGCGTTCAGAAGCTGCTGGACTGGGAACAGAAGCCTCAAAACATGGGCGGCATCGACACATACGACCCGGCTGTGTGGGGTTGCTGCCCGCTGGTGATGGCCGCCATGCTCGGCAACACCTGCACTGCGGTACGACAAACCACTCTTGATGCACCTCACTGTCGCACACATCCGGCATCCGTGATTGGCCAAACGCATCAACGGTGCACCTGCATGAGTATGGGATATCCCGCCTCAGGGACCATGCAACACACCAGCCTGTGCACGAGCATGGTCGTCCTGGCTGCTTCACAACGAAAGCGCTTGCAAACAATGCGCACCCGCAGCGCCACGCTCCCTTTGGGGGCACACCCACCCACACTCGGAGCAATCACACAATGCCTCACTCCCCTCACACCTCAATGTGTCGGCGTCATCATGCATGCGCATGCGCCGTGTCCCGCAGGCGGGCGGGGACAGCACCAACGTGTTTGACGCCGCGGGCTGCAAGGCGGCGGGCAAGTACTACTGTGCGGCGGTGGCGGTGGACTACCGGCCCTTCAAGGTCTGCCAGCTGGACATGCAGCGCTTCCTGGGCAGCGTCATGTCTGCTGCAGACGCCGCGGCGCTCGCCAAGTATGACACAGCCTGCAGCGCCGCCGCCGACAATGCCGCGAAGTGAGTGCTAGCTCTGAGTCTCTGACAACACCCAACAGTCCAACACGCATGCCGACACCACGCCACCCGGCCACCCCACATGCATGCCGGCATGCAGCATGCATGCAGTGAACAGCTAACACGATGCATGACGAGCGCCTCATGCTCGGCTGGCTACAGCCCGTGATTCGGTTCAGTATTTCAGTGTCCACAGCGGCAATTAGGCTTGCTGGCGCCACGCATGCACGTAGGATTGTAGGGGAGAGAAGAGGGTGGCAACACACTCTGCCCCTGCACCCCTCTGCATAAAGCTGCAGCCACTCGCCTGCAGTGAGGTTTCCATCAGCATCAACATCACTCATGCTGAGTCATGCTCACACGTTCTGCACCAACCGCAACAACACTCAACTCCTCCCCGCATAATGCCCGTTCACCATTCCTGCCCAGAACGCATGGGATGCAGCATTGCGCCGCGCAAGACATCATGGCTGTCAACTCATTTGGCTGTCAACTCATTTGGCTGTCAACTCAGGCCGCTTTACGCGACCTCAGATACCTCGGCACCAACGTACATGCCCTCACTGCACATCGCATAACACACAAGGACACCGTTCGGTTCAAGATGAGCTGCATGTGGCCATTGAGTGTCCCCATTATGCTTCATTGCGTGCAAAGTATTCCGAGATCTTTAGCGCTGACCTGTCAGCCAATGCTGCTGGCATGCGCATGTTGTTGAATCACCCCAACTGTCGACTAGTGGCAGATTACATTCACGAACTTTACGTGCAAACAAGTCGCTGACCTTTATCATCTCTGTTGAATATGGTGCCTCGTGCATGTACCGGATGCTTATCACAATGGATCATACCCTAACCTTGGCTTAACGCGTTCAGTGTTGGCCAGTTGTTGCCTGTTTGCTTGACTCGCACCTGCGAGGGTTTTCTGTCCTCATCTGAGGGGAGTGTCGGCCTCGGCTAGAAAGCTCCTAATGTAAAAAAATCAAAAAATGACCATGGATGTCAGCCTTGCCACGCATCCTATTCACCATGTGCGTGTGCGTGTGTGCCTGTGTGCATGTGCAGGTGTGCGGCTGTGGGCACAATGTCCCGGGTGCCAACGCGCGCCGAGGTGGTGGCGGCGCTGACCACTCCCACCCCTGGACCCAAAACCTGCCCGAAGAAGTTCAAGTGGCCGATGTAGTGCAGCCTGCATGCAGCTGTGAGGTGGGCGCTTCACCCTGAATGAGCTAACGGGGCACGAGATGGGGCGAGCTCCTGGCACCGCAAGTCATGCCCATCACATGTAGCGAATGTGCTGTCACATACCTTGTTCAAGGACGCGGCAGATGTGCTCATGGCTGCAGTTCATGCACACATCAACACGGCTTACGGACACGGCTTACTTACCAAAAGACCAGCAGTCAGACGCTAAGTGTTTTCAGGACTGCTGGTTAGCAGGGCACATATGCGCACACCCCCAGACGGATGATGAACTTGGAAAATTTCTCACTCCTGGGTTCGGTATTGCATAGACGCATACCCTATCAACATATGGTGTGCATCGGGCATGTGTATACATGGCAGCACCGTGCTCGCACGACTGCTGAACGCATGCATCGTGCATCGTGCTCAGGTTCACACCTGATGGCCAATCGTATCCTACGCTGCATGGTCTATCCTGCGAACAAGACACCCGATCCAGACGCGTCTTGAATTGCAGTATGTGGGCGTGCTTGGTAGCCGCACACATGCATGCACGGGAAGTGCGCTCCTGCTCGGTGGCTTTGCCTGTACAGTGCGTGTACACGCAAAGGTGCTGGTTGCTGGCGCTGCTTGTTGCCAGCGTCAGCATCGGCATCAGCGCAGCTGATCTGCTGGGTTGCCACTGGGTGCTCCGACAACGGGGCAGGTGCCCAGCCCCCAAAGCGATGGCAGACGCGAGAATGCTGCTTGCTGCGTTTGTGCATGTGCACTCCAAGCTCCCTCCACACATGCTCCAAGGACACTGCATGGCCCCACGGGAACCAAATAACTCTAACACATGCTCCAGCACCACCACCAGCGTATCAATGCTAACTGTGGCATCAGTCGTACGGACGAAAGCCAATCCCTGGCATGCTACGAATGAATCCGGTTCGCACAAAATGTACTGCAAATCTGCCATCCACAAGTCTTGCGTGTATCAATTACATGATGGCTGGCTTTTCTATGGTTGGCTTTTCAATCAGGTACCGGTATTACATGGAGGACAAATGGGTCTATCAGTTGCTATGACTCCAGCTTCCGCATCACTGTAACCGAATGAGACGAGCCATACGGGTGTGCGGGCTCAACGCAGGCGCCAGTGGGGTGCATACGGCAGTTACAGGCCTACGACTCACATCAGCAGGTGGCTGTTGCAGCACATCAGCAGGTGTGGCTGTTACTGCACGTTTGTTTCATGCCAGGTTGTTCATGCCAGGTTAGCCAGTCCAGCACCCACCCACTACACTACACTACACTACGCTCTACGCTGCACGCTGCACTGTATGGCAGCAGGCGGACCTCGGCCCGCTCTGATGCGCTGATCCGCGTCAAGCGCTAGCTAGCAGTGGGAGGCGCACGTGCCAGCACAGCTTGCACCTGCACTGCACAGCACGGCAGGGCACACCGCATAGTAAGCCCCGTGTTCGTGAAACAGGCAAGCATCAGCGGCCCTGCTGTGTACGGTGGCATTCTGGAGGAGTCCAGGGGAGGTTGACATGTGCATGGCTGAGGGGGGGCGTGCGGGAGGGGGGAGAACGTCAGCCCCTCCACCGAACGGCTGCACAGCGCCTTGCTGGCATTCCATGCGCATGTGCTATCGTAGCAACTTCCCCATTGGCATGTGTCATCACATGCACACTCACTGAATCAAAAGGAGTTGCAAAGCACACGTGTGGCACCCTGCTCAGGTGTGTCGGCAACCCATGCAAAGAGGGTGACGAACAGAACGCGCCCCCTTGGGCTGTAGCTACCTGCCTGCCTGTGGACTGGAATTGCCCACAACACGCGCCCCTGGAGTGACCCAGCCCCTAGGTACCGTACTATGCACCGCACCTGCTTGGCGAGCGCGGGGTGCAGGCGCGCCAGCGCGGCATCCATCCAGCTCGCCGCCATTCAGCCGCTGGCAGGCCGCCAGCCCGTCCCGCAGCGCGCCCGCCATGGTGACGCCGCGCGCAGCCAGCGGGTCACGCTCGCCGTACTGCGGGCACATACATACACACATGCACATGCATAGGAATATCAAAATCGTCATGCGCCGCCAACCATAATGATGACACACCATCAGCTGCAACATTTATACATATGCAGTGATATGCAACAGTAGCCTGACACCCCACCACCCCAGGAGTAATGATAGCTATATATGGTGGCATGGCATGTGCAACCACAGTGTTGAGCAGGCGCGATGTATGCCGGGCGCTGGCACCACAACACTGTGTGCACAACGTGATGCACAATGCGGGATGCACAATGCGGGAACGTGATGCCCCCTCAGCCCTTAGCCCTCAGTACTCACCGCTTGCTTCCTGTTGCACTCCCCCTCCGCCTCCTCACTGTCCGCCACAGGACCTGCGCGTGAGAGCACACAGGTACATTGCAGTTTCCTTCCCACCCATATGCACACTGCATGGCGCACGGGCAGCCCATGATTTTCACAAAATTGGCGAGACGGTCCTGGACGTACATATATATGCTCCTTGCACGCTCGTTACGTGCTGCAACACAAGAGAGCCTCAAACGTCCAGCAGCCAACAGCTAAACAGAAGTACAACAACCAAACAGTCTAACCCAAGTAAAGGATGCATGGACTTGGTGGGCGTGGCGTCATCCTGGACCAGAAAAGCGTCATCCTAGGCCAAGTCCACTCATCATCAAGCCAGCCAGCTACGCTTGGCCTAACTCGCCTGTGCTCATGTGAGGCCAACCTAAGGCACAATGAAAACGCTCTTGTTTGTGTTTTTAGTTTGGTCAACTGTCCACATCAGCAGTGATGCAGCAGTGGAAGCGAAGAACAACTCCACGGCCCCCGTGACTGAGACAGTCACCACAACCGCAGCAGCAACAGTACGCTCATCCTCTGATGCTACGGACGGCGCCTCCAGTTGCGCTGCAGTTCTTCAGGCAGGAGTTTACAACATCTACTCGCAGAGCATCACGGGGGCCGCTTCGTCATGGGCTGCTTATCAGTTTGCTGCCTGCCAAGATTACAGCTCATATACGTACCAGTGAGCGCTTTTTGAACTACGCTCTCCTTTTGTGGCTCGTGCTGGTCTTCATGACTGACTTGGGCTGTGTAGGTCCTGAAGTTGTTTGATATATGTACTCATGTGCACTGCTTATGGGCGAACTCTTGTTCAGGCAATACTCGAACGACTGGGACACGTTGGCAAAGCTATCGACTGAAGACTGCAGTTCGTCCGGGAGCAGTGCGTTCAAGGCCAACTACTTTGGCGCTGCAGCCAAGGTGTCTGGACTGTGGGGAAGCGTGGATGCGAGCCTCAACTTTGGTGGCTCTGGAGGATCTACCAGCTATGTTTCAGGTTGCAACAAACTGAACAAACTGGACCAGCAAACGTTTGCAACCAGCTCTCAAAGCCTCAACTCTTACCGACAGGCATCCTGCAGTAACGGCTCGAGCAGCTCCGGCTCGGTCACTGACCAAACGCTGAGCACACTCCAGACGACAATAAACCCCGCCGTCTACTCAGCCTACACACAGTGTCTCAGTCTTTACACTGCCGGTATCAGGGTTACTCAAACTTCGGCGATCGATTCGCAGATTCTTGCCGTCGACATCAAGTTTGTTGCCAACCAGCCAGGCGCTACGGCTACACTCACTGGCATCAACATCAGGGGGCCAGCGTTTTGCAGCATCAACGGTCGTAACCTTCCCAAGGGCACGCCAACTTCAGTGACCACATCGAGGGCTCTCAGTCTCGGTCTCATTCCGAACGCTGTTTACAGTGTCACTTGCCAGTTGTCCACCCCGGCACCGGTCGGTGTCAACTACACGACGGTGTTCATCTCAACGGACATTGGAGGTTCCTACAGCTCCATTTTGTTTCACGCGCCGCCGCAAAACAGACTTGATGCGTTGGATTCGGCTATCCGCGCGTTGCTTGGACAAGTCAACGACCTGCAGGTGGCCAACGCTATACTTCGAGCAAACCTTAGCAAGGCAGTTGTGGACATTTCGAATGTGAAGAAAAGCATTGTGAAGGTGAGATTTGCATATTGTACGATTTGCAGTAGGTGTTGCGATGTTATTCAACATGTTGTCCTCAGCAGTGCAATACTTGTTCTTACATGTATCTTGCTTGACATCAGGTTGGGGACATGAAATGGGCTGCTACATCCAAGGACCATGATGGCTGGTTGATTTGTGATGGGCGTAATGTCAGCCGTTCAAAGTATGCAGCGCTTTTTAAGCTGGTGAATACATCCTTTGGCATCGGTGACGGTAGGACAACTTTTGCGCTGCCTGATGCGCGGGGGCGCGTGATTGGCATGAATGGCGTGGGCATGGGCCTGACACATAGAAACGTTGGTGATGTTGTTGGAGATGAAGCACATCGTCTTTCCATATTTGAGTTACCTGCGCATAACCACTCGGGAAATACTGACACTGCGGGCGAACATGCACACACAATAGTTAATAAGTTAACACCTGGTGGCCGAGATGGTGGCTGGTGGTTTCCATTTACAACTTCATGGCGCGCTGACTGGCTGAACATCTTTAATACTGCATACCAACCTACTTTAGCAGCTGGTGCCCATGCTCATCCATTTGATACTAATTCTACAGGGTCAAGTGAATCGCACAACAACATGCAACCAACTCTTTTCATCGGTGGTATTTTTCTCTATGGTGGAGTTAGCCAGTGATGAGTGATCATGTCGTTGTTTTGCGTTTATCTTGATGTGTGCTTGCGGTTCATATCAAGACTTGTATTACACACCAAGGCAACCTGACAAAGTATGCAGCTTTTCTGACATGTTGACGGTGGATTGTTACAGGGTTGTTAGATTAGAGGAGAATCTTTCACATTCAAACCTGGTAGGGATATGATAAGGACATTGGTACATCTGACTTCTGTAGTTCATCACAACTGCTTCTGTATGTCGGACATGTCTTGAGCTGCCAGCACTACTGCAGGTGTGCCTGGTGGCAGCTGCTCATTTACATCCACGGGAAGTGCAATTGGAAATGTATTCATTCCTTCTCGGTGCCTTGCCTGAACACTCGATGACGTTGGTTGAGTCACACGGGTTGTTGTTTGCATCATCAGCTTGATTGACACTGAGTGGCCTGACACGACACCCTCGACCGCCCCGGCAGACTACTCGAGAGTCGAGACACGGCATTAGTGCATACACACAAACCCCACATGCTTGAACACCCGCATATCAACGCTCGCTCACTGTCGGCAACCCCATCGTATGGCCGAAAGCCAGTAGTCCCTGCTGGCACGCAACGCCAATAAATTCCACAACCTGTGCTGCACACTACAAATCATTATGTGTATCAATGCCATGATTGTTGGTCGGCTTTTCCATGGTTGGCTTTTCGATAACGCATCCCAGCAAGGATAAATGGTTCTGTCACTTTCTATCATTCCAGCTTCTGCATCATCGCTGTAACTGTGTTGACTGAGCCATGCGGCCTCAACGCAAGACTGACTGTGGTGGATACAGCGGCTACATGCCTACTACTAGGCCTCATCTCACATCAGCAGGTGGCTGTTACTGCACAGCGTTCTGAGCAGGGTTGGACAACCCAGCACTACGCACTACACTACACCACTATCTACATTACAGTATTACACCACGCCGCACGCTACATGCTGCCCTGCATGACAGCAGGCAGACCCAGCCCGCGCTGATGCGCAACCGCGTCAAGCGCTAGCAGCGGGGGGCGCACGTGCCAGCACAGCTTGCACCTGCACAGCACAGCACAGCAGGGCACACCGGCATAGTAAGCAGCGTGTTCGTGAAACAGGGCAAGCATCAGCGGCCCTGCTGTGTACGGAGGGTACTCTTAGATCGTCCAGGGGAGGTTGGCATGCGGCTGAGCAGGGGCGTGCAGGTTGAGGGGAGGGGGTCAACCCCTCCACCGAACAGCTGCACAGTGCCTTGCGAGCATTCCATGCGTACGTGCTAATGTATCAACTTCCCCATGGCATTGGCATGGCGTGTTTTACCACATGCACACTCACTGAATCACAGGGACAGGTGGGCAGCGTATGCATGCAACCACAGTTGCAAAGCACACATGTGGCGCCCTGCTCGGGTGTGCCGGCAACGGCAACCCATGCAAAGAGGGTGACGGACGGAACGCCCCCCCCCCACCCTTGCACTGGAGCTACCTGCCCACCCTCGCCAGGAGTTACCAGTGCCTACAACACGCGCCCCTGGAGCGACCCAGCCCCTACCGCACCCCACCGTACCGTGTACCGCACCTGTTTGGCGAGCGCTGGGTGCAGGCGCGCCAGCGCGGCATCCAGCTCGCCGCCATGCAACCGCTGGCAGGCCGCCAGCCCGTCCCGCAGCGCGCCCGCCATGGTGACGCCGCGCGCAGCCAGCGGGTCACGCTCGCCGTACTGCGGGCACATACACACATACATACACATGCATAGGAATATCACAATCGTCAGGTCGGTGGGGTGTCATGCGCCGCCAACCATAATGATGACACACCATCAGCCGCAACACTTGACATGCAACAGTATTTCAAGTAACCCGACACCCCACCGACCCCCCAGGAGCAATAACAGCACCATGGTGGCATTGCGCGTGCATCTACAGTGTTGAGTGTGTGTAATGCGGGACGCTGCCTAAGGCCCTGGGCCCTGGCTGGCTGGTCGAGTGTGAACAACTTCATCCAACTGCTACAATTCTGCACCTGTATGCACAACTCTCCCCTCCCCCCTCCCCTCTCCCCTCCTCCCCCACCACTCTCTCCCAAGCATACGTGCCTTCTTTGGAACCCTCTCAAGGGCGGCCCTGGGCCTCTGGCTAGCCGGCCGAGTGTAAACAACAACAACAACAACAACAACAACAACATGATGCACAACGAATTGGCCATTGTTGGCGTGCCCACCCAGCGCGCCCCCTCAGTCCTCAGTCCTCAGCCCTCACCGCTTGCTTCCTGTTGCACTCCCCCTCCGCCTCCTCGCTGTCCGCCACAGGACCTGCGGGAGCGCGCACACATGCACACACACGCATGCTGAGGACAAATACGGTAACCCTAAACACACGCACGCTGCATGGCCCCATGGAAATGGTATCTTAACACGCAGATCACACAAACTCTCTAGAAGCATGTGCAAAGCTCAAGCCAAGACAACATTTGTGCAACGAGCTACCCATTGATGTCATCACCCACCGCGGCCCGGCGCGCGTCCGTGTATAACATGTTGCACACACACATAGCGCGCACACGCGCCAAGATGGCAGACCGTGATACGGGTGACTTGGGGGTTCTAGTGTCTCCCAGGCGCCCTAAGCGTGCCGCTTTGAATCATCACGCACCCACAGGGGGCCCTCACCCCCCTCACCTCCCTCAGCCTCAGTCTCACCCAACGTGACATCCATGCCGCTGTCCTTGTAGGCTGAACCCTAGACAACCCTAGGCTAAACCCTAAACTCTAGGCCGAACCCTAAACCCTCCCTTGAGCCTCACCCAGCGTGACGTCCATGCCGCTGTCCCCGCCAAACTCGCAATAGCCCCACGCCTCAGCGCCGCCACCATCAAACGCATCATCTGCGCCGCCCTCCAGGGAGTGCCTGCAGGCCGTCAGACCCAAGCACAAGTTGGCATAGCACACGCAGCACACACACACACAGCTGCACCCTCAGGTGTTCAAACGGCTGCATATGTTAGGCAACACACGCTGGCGTTGCCTGGAGGAGCAAAACCACGCCGGTTACATAACTGACTCTTCTGACGCCCCTTGAGTATGCAGCGCTGGGCCGATGGCCAGCGATCGCAAGAGCACAAACAGCGAAGACTGCATGCTAGCGCGCTCCTGACGCCACAGGCGTCCAGCTCTCAACCCTCCTCCACAGCTAGGGTTTAGGGTCTAGGGTTTAGGGTTTTAGGGTTTGTTTCCTTCCGTGCCTATGTCTGTGTCACAGCGTCTTCCGTGGCCCAGTATCCCAGCGTGTCCCAGCGTGGCCCAGTAACGTCTCACTCACCACGACCCGGTCACATACCACAGCGCGGCAACCACACCCCAGCCACAGCACGGCTGCCGGACTCTGTGCATCCCAGTGGCGTCCCGGTGGTGTCTCCCTCAGTCCCTGTGCCTCACTCACCACGCGCCGGTCACGCAGCCCAGCAGCGGCTCCAGCAGCGCCGACGCGCCGCTACCGCCGCCGCGCAGCAGCGCCGCCGTGGGCAGCCCCAGCGCGCGGCACAGCGCCAGCGCACACAGCCGCCGCGCGCCTGCCAATTATCGTTACATGTATGTACACGCGTTCGCGCACACAGGGCCACGCGCATCAATCGGTGCGCGCACGCGTCAATGGGTACCGGTGTGTAAACCACGGCATAGGGCGACGTGAGCACAATGTTGAGGTGCGGTACAACACAAGCCTAGCCGCCCTAGCGTTTGCGCGGTCTCAAGTTGATCCCTATCTCAATCCCCGTACGTCTCCTGGCAAGCCAAGGCGCGGCTGAGTTGCGACTTGTGGGTGGGCCCCTAGCGTTTAGGGTTTAGGGTTTTTGGGCAGACACAAGGGCGAGGCTGTAGGCAGGCGGCGCGCCTAGCCCTGTGCTGTGATGTGCACCGTGCTGTGCTGTGCTTGGTGCTCCCACCTGGTTGCGCCACGCTGTCTGACGCGTCCAGCCACATGTCCATCAACGACCACAGCAGGCGCTCGCTCACAGCTGCGCAGAGAGAGAGAGAGAGCAATAGCGGTGGTAGCAGTAGTAGCAGTAGTGGAGGCGCGGCGTCAACAGCATGAGAGGATGGCAGGGCGACAGCAAGTCAACGGCGCAGCGCAAGGCATCCATGCTATATTGCACACCATGCATGGAGTGGCATGCACACATGCCTGTGCTGCAGACTGGGATCAGGGTGTGAGGACATACGGTGTGCGAACAGTCAAACATTCGCAGGGAGCGTAGTGCCGGACCAACATCGGCGTGTGCCGTTATAGGCGACAGCGCTGCACACCAGAGCAAGGCAGGTCACACATCCCGTACCTGGCAGCTCCTGCGGCGTGGGCGTGTTGTGCGTGACAGGCGGCTGGAGGCCCGCGGCGGCAGCGGCAGCAAAGAGGTTGGCAAAAGCGCCTGCAAGCAGAGGACGTCAACAGCCTTGCTCACAAACACCATACCTCTCCCCCTCCCGCTTTCCCCCCGCATCTTTTTTCTCATACACTCACAAATAACTTAACGTCTCAAATAATCCCATGCTGGATGATGTAATGAACACCAGGACAAGCTGGCACCACCATCATCAACAACACTAACACACAAGGACATACAGTCATATATACACATGCAGGAAGTCATACTCTGCCTGCCCAAGGATGTATGGCTCAATGGTAGGGCAATGTGCTGCTGGGTGTGATGTGGTGTGTTGCATGGCGCGCTGGCCTGACGCCCCACCTGGGTCACACAACAGCAGGCGCGCCAGCACAGGAAGAGACGCCGCCACCAC
>BDDA01000251.1:96564-139015 GCA_001662385.1 Chlamydomonas asymmetrica | reverse complement strand
GGGGGGGAGGGGGTGCAAACTTGCTATGCACCATGCGCATTGAGGGAGGCAGCATAACAGCGCGGCACCGTCGCAGCAGGCGCGCTGCTATCTTTCGCCTGCGACCCAAACACAAGAAACCCCTCACCTGAGAGTGAGAGGCTACTAAACAAGGATGACCCAACAATCACGACAACGTAATGCGTGTTGGCCTGGGTTAATAAATTGACACTCCTTCAACACTGTGAAGGCCAGGCATGCCCAACAAGGACGCATGTGTGCATGTCACGTCAACAGCTGCACCACCCCGCACCTGTGTGTACATCTCCCACAGCACCACGCCGAAGCTGTAGACGTCGGTGGCCAGCGAGAAGACGGTGGGCTTGCGCATCACCTCGGGCGGCATGTGGCTCACGGTGCCGTGGATGCCCTGGCTCATCTCATCCTCGCCCAGCGGCAGCAGCTGCGCGGCAGCACGTTGCACAGCGAGCACCATGCAATTTCTCAATCGAAACCCTTGCCAGCTGCGCCTGCAGTACTCTGCACCAACTTTACCCGCAGCTGCACCCGTTGCTGGTTGAAACTCTCCTCTTGACGCGTGGCGTGTTCTTGAAGCACCTGTGAATGGGCCACTATACCGCATCCTGCACCCCACCACCGCGCCCCCACACACACGCGACATGTGGGCATGTGAACGAATGCAGCATCCATCAAGCCAGCAGCCGCTGCTCATAGCTGGCCTCCTTTCACCGAGTTGCGCACACCCCAGCTCCGCAGACGCACTCACGCACTTGCATCACCCTCCCCCATCTCGGCTGCTTACCCCAGACCCTGGACCACTGACCCTGCTGGACGCTGCTCGTGCCCCGTGTTCAGGTGACTTTTCGTCGCAAGTTGAAGTGCTGCCTGTTGCTGTGCTGCGTTGTTGTTGCTGAGCTCTAGCCAGTTCCTAGTCCTTTGTCGCTCTGCCTGCCCTGCTCACGTGCACTTGCACTGCATCTCGGGCTGGGGTGCCCTCGTGCGTTTCGCGCTGATCAGCTTCAGCAGCGCCACCGATGTTTTTAACACACTTTCACTCACAGACCGCTTTTACTACAGCCACCAACTCAGACCATCAGACCGCTGTTCTCTTCGTGGCAGCCGCCAGCTCAGCCCAGACACCTCGCCACCCTCAGGTGCAGTTCTCACCATCACGCATAACATAAGCACACCGCACGGTCCCACGGAAAGCACACTGCATGGCCCCACGGGAACCAAATAACTCTAAACACACGCGACACACTCGCATCTCCAATGAAGCCGTAGCCTCTCTACACCTGCTGGGGAGTAAACACCATGCCATGATATTGCTACACACGTTACCTCACTCTCCCCCTGTGCAATCGCCGGTTCGGTGCAGTGTTCCGTTAACGTACACGTGCCGCTCTCACCTGCGCCAGGCCGAAGTCCGCCACCTTGGCCACCAGGCCCGAGGGGTTCTCATCCGCCGGCGCCATGCGCTGCAGCAGCACGTTCTCCGCCTTGAGATCTGTGCGTGAGAGGCGAGGTGAGGTAGGTGGGCAGGCAGACAGGTATGGTGCAAGCAAGATCGGTACCAGCAAGACCAGATGATACTGGAGCAGCAGGCATGTCTGCAATGGAGAGGGTGCAATACTCAAGCAAACTACACACGGCAGAGGCGGTGTGGGTGCTGTGGGGCGTGTGGGCCCGGGGCCCGGGGTGTGGACCATTGCAGGTGCAGAAGCAGACGGGGCAACGCACCGACTTGGCCCCCCCCCTGGGACAACGAACCAGCGGGCATCTGCCGATTACAAGACGTGCATGTGCACACTTAACACTTTGTGGGGTGGTCGAATGTACAACCGGTGGCCACACAGGTAATCACTGCACGAGTACTCGAGTAGGGATGGTAGAGCCGTGTCACGCTGAACGCGTGCTGCTTGCCTCCCCACCTGCGTGGATGACGCGCAGCGACGCCATGTGGCGCATGCCGTTGGCAATGTCGAGCGCCAGGCGGTACAGCAGCTTCAGAAAGTCCGGCTGCTTCCTGAAAGCAACCATCACAACCACCCAGCACCGCACGCAAACCAAGTGTTTCACCGTCCCAGTGGACGCCGAATAATAATCCTGCCAAAGAAAGGCAAGGGCGCCCCGTGCTTGCCTCATACAAGCTTGGCATGGGATGGCCATGGATGAGACAACTACAGTGGTTCCGGTGGTCTGGTCGCACATCACTCCAGCCTGTCAGCTCTAATGTTGCTCTTACCTGTCGAGCCCCGCCTTGCGCTTGGCCAGCGCGTCCTTGAGCGTGCCCAGCTCGCAGAACTCCTGCACCATCACCGTCATGCAGCGCTGACGCGCGCCGGTGCCGGAGCGGCCCGGCCCGGCCACCTTGGCCAGCCGCCCAGGGTTGAACGGACCTCTGGAAACGGGGGGGAAGGGACACCGCCACAGGCAACAACGTCGTCACATAGGAACAACAAGAGTCCGTGGTTTCCTCCCATCCTCTCTTCCGTCCACCGCTGCATCCAGTCATAGCACTTCACGCGTGTTGCACGCAATGCGAGCATGCGATGCAAAATGGATTAATGGCACAATGATCAGGGGGTTTCACAATGACAAGTGGAAAGGAGTTGACAGACCAGGCAATCAGGTCGCCCTGTAGATTGACCGTGGCATGACACGCATGAGAGGCATGTGAGCGGTACACATAAACATGTGCACAGTAGTATGCGGTGTGGTGGGGCTCACGTGCAGCAGTCGTAGGTGATGACGATGTTGGGGTGGTGCAGCATGCGGCTGACGGACGCCTCAATGCGCGCCAGCCGCCCGCGCTCCTTCTCCTTGCCCAGAACGCCTGCGCGCACACATATATGTGCGGGTGAGCAGTTGAGCAGCGGAGCTCAGCAGGTGCACATCAGCGCACCAGCGCACCTTCCACGGATGCAAGGTCAACCGTCAAGGGTGCATGAATGCAGGTGTGCTGGAGGGCAGAAGCAACAGATGCCGCACGATGCACGGAATGTACACGCTGTGCATTAGTGATGAGGGATATAAGTCCTGCTGTCCCGTGATGTGCATCGGCACACATGCCCGCAGTATGGCAGGGTCGCAGGATTGAACCCTGCTCTGCTCCTGCAGGGATTACCGCAGTAAGTGAGCTGCGCACATACCTCTTGAATTCCTATTCGCACAGTGCAGACATACAGGCACAAGCTTGAATGTGCAGTCTTTCATGCGTTTGCGCACCTGTGCCATGCTCGATGAGCTTGACGACGACCTTGGTATCGTACAGCCGACCAAAGTAGACCATGCCCATGGACCCGAAGCCCAGGATGCGGTCAATCACAACCTGCATGCGGCGCATGAGACCATACAAACGGCAAGCGGTGACACAACCGCTCACGCTGCCATGCGACCCGCGCACACATTGTTGTTGCGCTGGCGGTGCAATGACAAAGGCAGTAAGGGTGCAAGACGTCATGCACCATGAGCAACATGCGCAAGGACACCGCCCGAATGTGCCATCAGGTGTGTGTGCCGCGGGTGCATCAACCCATCAGCTGCTTGCTGTTAGGTTGTCTCGCTCCCCTCCTGGCCACTTCCTCTCCCTCCCTCCCTCCAACGTGTTGATTAAGAAACAACGGGTTAGCAGATGGACAGCTTCTCATCCTGACTGGGTTCAGTATTCGCGTTGCAGATTTGCAGCATTAGTCCTGGTCGCATCACATCTGCCCTCACCTCTTCCAGAAGCGTTCCACGCTCGTCGAGGTGCCTGCGGTGGCGTATGATCAGATCCTCCACCTCCGTCTCCACGCCCTCCCCGGACGCCCCGAGCTTTCCCACCGAGCGAATCGAGTAGTTGGCAGGCGTCGCGCTCATGTTGTTTGCAAGGCCCATCGCGGTCGTGCCCGCCGCCGTGGCGCCGCCGCCATGCATGCCCCGCACGCCCCCGACGTACGTGGAGGTGCTTGGGTTGCGGATGAGGCCCGAGGCGGTGCTGCTGTTGGGCCCGGCATACACCATGGCGGCGGGGCTGTGGGGCGTGCTGACCCCGCCGCCGCCGGAGGTCATCCGGAAGGGCATGGGCGGGACGGCGGCGTCGCCGGGGCCCGCAGGCGCGGCGTGGTGCCTGCCGTACCACGACGGCTGCCGAGACACGCCCGTCCCAAGGTCGTCAGTGTGGTGGCTGGTGCTGACGCAGGATTGGTCCGATTCCTGCGGTGGGTCAACCGCGTGCACTGGGTAAGGCGCGCATCGTGCAACCTCACGAGCAGACAAGCATTACTGGGTGCAAACATCGTCAAGGAGCAATCGAGCTCCAGTGCTGCTGCAATTTGAGTGCAATCGAAATTTGGAGTTCACTTCTTACTGTCATGCTGCACAACAATGCAGTACGGTATACCGCAAGAGGTGCACCACTAGATGTGCTGATGCCATGTCGGGCAGGTGGGGGCAACACCGACCGACAGCAGTGCTGCATAGCATATGGCTCAACGGCACGCTGAACGCCGCAGACATGGATGCTCGCCCCAACGCACGCTTGCATGGCAATACACCCACACACGATGCGAGACACAATGCAGGAGCACCGCCAGGCATCACAGTCACAGCCAGTACACAACCCGCTAAGCCAAGCCATGCAACGTCGAGGGGCCGGTTTCTTTCCAGGCCCTACCAGCTGAGCTCCTCTCAAGGTAGCTCATGTGCCAGCAATCCCAGAAGCCTTCCCTCCAACCCACCTGGACCACGTCGATCGGCGGGATGTTCATGTGCAGGTACCTGGAGGTCGACCCGGAGCTCAGCTGCGGGATCAACGCGCTGCCACCAGCCCCGGGCGCGGCGCCGGCACCAGGCTGAGCGTGCACGGGCGGCTGCCGCGGCGGCTGCGCTTGCGTCTGTCTGGAGAGCGGCGACGGGCCGGGCCCGCTGGAGCCACCTGCCATGCCTGTGGAGCCAGGCAGCAGCCCTGGTAGCCCCGCCGTAGCGTCTGCACCGTGCAGCTGCTGCTGCATGTGCTGCCCCACGATCATGATGGATGACCCAAATGAGGCAGTGGTACTGCCGCCCAGCGCGGTCGTGCCGCTCTCAACGGCATCTGCCGTCTCCCGGCTCATCAGGCGCGTGTGGGCTACGAGGTTCTGCTGCGACAGCACTGCGCGTATCGCCGGCTGGGTACCACTGCCTCCTCCGCCTACGATGAGCGGCCGGGGCGCTTCCGGCACCACCGGTGGCGTCATGTGGGGCGCGGGAAGGCTGTCGGTGCTACCAGCATCATCGCCATCGCCATCGCAAGCGCCTTCCTCACCAGCGGCTGACACCCACGCCGCCAGCGGCGGCGCTGCCTGACCGCTCTCCCTTGTTGCGCCGACCAAAGTTTCAGCAGCGCCAGGCGATGCGTTTGAATTTGACGCAACTGCGGATTCTTCCTCCTCGTCTGCCCAAGCTGCGCTCGCTGCCGTTTCTGCTGTAACCGGTACAATTGCGCCGGGTGCTGCAGACGTGGGGGCGCCTTTGGCAAGCTGCGCTTTGAGCGATTTGCGGGGCCTGCCGCCTGCCGTTGCGTTTGACGCCGCCGGCAGTGCCGTGCTCCTACTGTTATCTGGCCCGGCTGAAGCGCTCGCTGCAGGTGCCGTGCCTGCAAGCAGCCATTGATGACAATCAAAATAATGGTCAAGGGAGGGGGTTGCAAGCAGGCTTCACGCTGGCTTCAAGCACGCTTCAGGTCCCTACAACTTGGTGCACTTCCGAGACCAGAACAATAATTCCCACTGGCCATGGTCTCGCAGGATCGTGCTACCATAGCGGTGTCAACGGTATTGGTGCCAGCCACCACAACAGCGCATTTGTTGACGTCCCTGCGGCTGCTTCACACCATCCCTGGGCGCTCGCGCACCCCTCGGCCCGCGCAAGGAGACTCACAGTGCATCGCGTGTTGCTGCCAAGGCTGGTGACTGTCGGCAACACGTGTTGACGAGTGCGCGGACACGGCAGTTGTGTCCAGAGCACTGATGGCATCAGCGCCGGCAAACGTCCTGAACGGAGAGCTTGGGGCTTCCAGTGCCGCTGCTGAGGCGGCGGCTGTGGCAGCAGCAGCGGCTGCCACACCCGTACCTGCCACGGAGCCAGCTGTAGGGTTGAAGCCAGCAGCGGCAGCAAGCGCGTCCGAGCCACGCCTGCTGCTCGCCCTGCTGTGCACGGCGGAGGATGGCCGAACGGCTGGGCATGCATCTGCAAACGCCGCCGCGAGCTCAGCCGCCACACGGGCTACCTCGTCCTCCTCCTCATCATTAAGCGCCAGGCTTCCAAAGAAAATCTGAGGAGCGGAGGCCGGGCGCGTGGATGCGGCGCCGCCTGGGCCATTCTGCAGCGCCTGCAGGCGCGCGAATGATGACGTGGCAGCGGCGCTGAGCGGGACATCCACGGACGCCCGCCGGCGCTGCTGCTGCTGGTGATACTGGAGGTGGCTCTGCTGGTGGTGCTGCTCAGAATCCTGCTGCTTAGACGGCTGTTGCATAGCCCCGTAAAGCTCCGAGAACTCTTGAGGCAATGCCGCCCCTGCTGCTGCTGCTGCTGCTGCCGGCCCTGCAGCGGTGCCGCTGCGCCCTGTCACATCCGAGGGCGCAGAACACGTGCCGGCCGCCCCCTGATCACGATTCTGCTGTTGCTGCTGCTGCTGTGCAAGCAGTGCCGCGTCTAGTTCATCCTCCTCCTCCTCGTCATCCCACATGCGTAACTCGTTGCTCGTTGGCTGTGCCCCCTGCACTTGCTGCTCAGCCGTGTGGCCAGAACCCCACAGCTGCTCCTCAACCTTCAAGTGGTGCCCGTCGGCGGACGCCCCAACGCTCGTCGACACGCTCGCCATCGGCGTGGTTAGCTTTGGCTGCGGGGATCCCTGTGCGGGCGTGGCTTGCCGCAGCTCTGTGCCTGCTGCAGAGGCGGTCGCAGACGTTGCCGGGGGGGACGGGCCGTCCAGCGTCGCCGGCATGAAGCGGAAGCTGCTGTTGCGTGCTCGCCGAGGAGCCACCGCCAGCAGCGCCACCTGCTGTGGGGCGGATGTGGACCTGCCTCCGCCCTGCTTAGCCCGCTCCTCCATCGATCCCGCCCCTGTTGAATCACCAGCGTTCAAGGCGTCCAATCCGCCGCCGTACGCCGCCACGCCACCATCGACAGCCGCCACATGAGATCCTGACCCAGATGCCAGCCCGGAACCAGATCCAAGCACAGATATGGACCCACATCCGGATTCCGATTCCGTGAAGCTGCCACAGTCAGCCTCACGGAGGGCGTGCAATCGCGGCGGCAACAGGGGTGCAGCACCAGTGCTCGCGCTGCCAGCTCCCGCCGCGACGGTTCCCGTCGGCCCGTCCGCTGCAGGGGGGGAGGCTTGCACCATGCTTTCCTCACTGCTGACCGTCGTGGTGGTCCCGGCACCCGCCTGCGAGACCCCGCTCTCGGACGCCAGGCCGATACCCAGGTTGATCGCGAGCTGGTCTGTGGACGGTGACCTTAGTGAATGGCCCGCGCGGGGGCCGTTCTGCGCGTGTCGCGGCCGCTCAGGGCCCGAGGAGGATGCCGAGTTTGGCATGCCTTGCGCCATGAGACCCAGCATGGATACCACTGAGTCCGTGGATTGGTAGCTCTGCGCAACGTCCGCGCTGCCAAACGCGCTGACGGGTGGGAAGTCGGCATCGAGCGAGGCGGTTCCTCCAACCGCATGCCCAGAGGCCGCCTGAGTCGCCTGCATCATGCCGTTGCTGGAGATGCCTCGGGCGGGAGTGCTGCTGTGCTCACTGTCGCTGTCACCTGCAATGCACCCTTGCCCAGTGCTGCTGGGCGCAGCCTCAGGCGCTGCTGCCTTGGACACAGTGGTGCTGGCGAACGCACCTCTGGGCCTAGGTGCGGCACATGTTGCGGCATCCGATCCTGCTGCTGCTGCGGCGGCGGGGGAGGCTGTGGTGCAGTCAGCCGGCCTCGCATGCGTACCTGCGGAGGAGTTTGCTGCGGTGTCCGCTGTGTTTGCAGGCAGCTCCGGAACCGGCATGTCAGGGTCTGGCCCGTCCATTTCGGTACACACCAGGTAGCTGCTCATGCCGCCGCTGCCGCTGCTGCTGCTGCTCTCTCCGCTGCGCGCTCGCGTCGTGGAAATCGTGGCCGCCACCGCCCCGGTGCTACCAGCGCTGGGCGAAGCTGTGACTCCAACACCCAAGCCTTCGTCGTTAACGTCCGCGCCGCTGATCCGACCCTCCTCGTCTGGCCCCAAACTGCTAATGTCCACCCGTTGCCCGAGACGCGTGATCACGGCCGTGGCAGTAACAGCGGCAGTAGCGGCCAGGACTGGCGCCGCGCTCGGCGCTGCTTGCCATGTGAACGATGGCTCCTGCCCCTCCCTGAAGTCCGGTGTGCCTGAGGGCAAAAGGTCCAGGGAGCGGTCCGACCCATCGCCGGCATCGGATGCAGCCAAGGCAAAGAACACGCTGTTGATCACGCCGCTGCTGTTGGACGTCTCCTGCTTGTCATGAGTCTGCAACGGGAGGTGGTTGGGGGTGCTGCAGGAATCTGGTGGCGGCAGCACAAGCGGGGGGGCCGGCTGCAGTGCATCATCCGCAGCAGCACCGGCCGTGGGTTGTGCGTGATGGCTTGGCTCCGGAACCTGTACTGCGGTTCCCGCGCAATGCTCGTCAGCAGGACTACCTGATCTGTGGGATGCGCCCGGCAGCGTGGCCGTGCGTTCCTCCGCCTCTGCCTCAGCGCCAGCCTCCGCTTCAGCCGCGTCTGAGGAGTTGACGGGGGGGATGAGTGAGAAACGGCTCTTGGCACGCGCCACCCCTCGTCGGCCCGACAGCGCCCGCAGCAGCGACCGCTGCGACAAGCTTTTGCTCACCCGCCCGTGGCTGCCTGCCTCAGCCACGTCCACTGACGCGTCGTCCGCGCCGCTGTCGGGGGCTGCGGCGGCGCTGGGCTCGGTTCCGGAGCTTGCGTTGAGCCACGCGGCGGGGCTGCCCTCGTCGGTGTGGCTCCAGGAGGCCCTGCTGCTGCCGCTGCCGGCGCTAGCGCTGGCGTTGGTCTCGCCGTCGCTGGCCATGCCTGCGTTGTCCGCCACGCTACCTTCGGGCACGGCATGGAGCGACACGGGGCGCCGCAACGCGCGCTCCGGGCCGAGCGCCACACGCCCCTCTGAGAAGCTGCGCAGCGGCGCCCTGTGCTGCGAGGCGTCCGCGTCCAGCTGCCTGGAGGCGGTGGACGCCACGCCCACGCTTTCCCCGACCGCGAGCGGCCGTTGCGGCAAGCGCTGCTCTGCGGTATTGTGATTTGTCGCCGTGCGAACGGGAGCAGGGCTAGCGTGTGCGGCTGCCAGCAGGCGGGAAAAGGGTGAGGTGCCCCTGGGGTCGGGCGTGTCCTGGGTGTGCAGCTTGCGCACGGCGGATTGCACCAGGACGAGTAGTGTGTCCTGCACAACGGCCCAGCTGCTGTCGGCGCTGCTGGCGGCATGCCCGCTGGCGACCACGCTGCCGGCAGTGCTAGCGCCGCTGTTCTGCTCGATGCTCAAACAGGCAGGCACGCCCTGTGAGCAACATGACCGTACGCCAACAGACAGGTTATGTGGGGCTCACACACTGAAATGTCAAACAGCACGCAGCAACCTGTAGGAAACGCGGCAACCGATGGTTATGCAAGCTCAGGGGTTGGCTGGCGACAGCAGCAACATCGTCTTCCAAACAAAACTGGGCTTCACCTGCAAGCATGCGGTAGACAGCAGGCCAAGCAGGCTGTTCACGGCGATGTCCGTGTGCTGCTGTCTAGCAGCACCGTGATGCGGTGGGGCGGACCCCTTGCTGGCGCCAGCCACGGCGGGTGTCTGTAAGCCGGTGACTGGTGCACGTCGCAGTTGCCCGATGAAGACTGATGCAACTGCAGCCTCCACTAGCGCTGCAGCGGCTCTGTCCACGTCGGCCCCGCCATGCGCACCGCTCAGCGTGCCCATCACCACGTCATACGCCAGCTTAAGCACGTCGCTGCCTTTGCCGGCAGTTTGTGGCAGCAAGTGGCAGCTGGAGCTGCATGAATCCTCACCACCGTGGCCAAAAGCAGCTGAGGCGAGCACCTCTGGAGGTTCCAGGGCGGTGGCATCAAAGTGGGCGGTGGAGGGACCGCAATCAGCTTTACTGCCATCATGAGTGAGCCTGTCACGTGCTGGCAGTGACTTCTGCCACGTTGCTATGCCTGGTATCTGAGGAACTCCCAGCGCCAGCAGCAAGCTGCTGATGCACATGAACAAAGCGCTGCTGTGTGTCATGCCCGCCGTAAGCTGCAACGCGCACGTCAGGACGGCCTCCCCAAGCTGCACCAGTATGACCGTTTGCCGGTGCTCCTTGGCCACCTGGATGAAACCCCAAACCCCCAAATGCAAACAGTCAGCAGCCATGTGGGTAACGTGGTGGTTCCCGCATCTTGCCACTTGACCAGACAAGTGTGCTGGCTTGCATCTTTGCTCACCTCGCGTGCAATCCAGTATGATGAAGCCAGTGCAAGCAGCAAGAGTTGTACGAGCGGCTGACAACAAGCTGCCAACGTCCGAACACTCAATGCACAGGTGGCAAAAAAAAGTGCCTGGAAACGGATCTGCAAGGCCAGCAAGAGCACATAGTTTCAAGCAGTGCTTCTTCCCACAGAAAAGTTGAGTAGACGGGGCCGGTCACTTGCGCTCGGGAAGCGAAACACACCTGCTCGTACAAATTTCCATGCCATGTGACCAAAAACTGACCAAGAACGGCAAGGCCAAACAAAACACCTGCATGGCAAGCAGTTTAACACGCATAAGTCAGGTCGATGCTGCCAAGGTGCCTACAGGTGATGGCAGGCCATTTTGGATGATGGATGATGATGATGTGCACACACACGCACCCCGGCCACCCGCACCTGCCACTGCACATACACCAAGAAGGTTTGCAGGGTAAGTCTGAAGCAGGAGTCCGGCAATAACCACGCCAACCAGAAGCAGGTGCGCCTCGGGCTGGGCCTGCGAACGGAAAGCCAGAACACTTCCAATGTGCTGTGCAAGACAACCTTCCGGCGATAGCCAGGTTTTGACACAGCGAGTCTAAACTAAGATAATAGGTGCACCAGGTATCCAGCGCTGTGAAGCAGATGTATGTGCACAACGCATGCAGCAGCAGCAATTTTACGAGCGACGGAAGGCTCAGGGTGCAAAGTGCCAGGTTTCGTGCAAGAAGGGGCAGGATGCCATACCTCTGTCGCTTGTGGCATGTGCAAAGGAGTGCCTGCCTCGCAGCCACAGTCATCCAGCTTCACAGCAGCCCGTGCGATACTGGAGACTTGCGGCATGCGCCGCCAGTCTCAACAAACAGCAGCACGTTCAGGTGCGAGTGAAAGTGAAGTTGTTGAGTTATAAGAAGGGGACCATTGCTGGCCATATGTGCCAGGGGGACTGCCTCCTGAACTGACGTTCCAATTGCTCCAACGCTCAATACTCCAATAGGGGAACCTAAAAACGTGAAGTGTTGGACAACAAGCTGGTTCACGCCTGCAGTAGACAAAGGACTACACGTTATAATACTGCTGGGCAATGAGCTACAAGGAGGATGAGCTGACAGTGATGAACATTGCTGATGGCGTCTGTTGTAGGAGCATGCACATCTGCGACTTCACGATGAGATTACACGCGGGTGTTATTTTCTGGGACTGAAGGTCGCCCCGCATTGTATTGACCTAACTGAGCTGTCACACCATGTCCGCAAGGATATAAACGGTATATTGGCAAGCCAGATGGAACGAGGAGTGCGATAGACACTGACAAACACGCGCCCGATGCGCAGGGTAGGGGGCGCAGGACAGGGGGACCGGGCTTCGCCACAAGAAAGGTATTTGGCTTGCACTTGCTACTGCACAGAATGCGATCCCTCAAACTGTGCGGTACAGCAAGTTTAATTGCGCCCTGATTGATACCCAGCGTCAGCAAATACAGTTGTGGCCCGCCTCGCTCTCAACGGGCAGTCACGAGAGGGCACGTAGCAAACTTGACCAGCGCGTGCGCACGTGACATGTACGAAGCAGGGGTGGTTTGGGCAACATATAAAACCGCGCTTGGCGGACTACGTACACCTTTATGCAACCAAATGAAGATATGTACTGCAATCGCGACGACTGCCTTAGTAAACGCCAGGCCGCTGAAGGGCCCGCGTCAGTCCGGCACACTGGCTCGCTCAGCCAAAGCCAACTGCCAATGGCTCAGGCCCAGGCAGCCACGCGGCCTGGCTTCCTGCCACAGCGCCACGCATGTCGCACAACTGCACGGCCGCAGCTTGCACGCGCAAAAAGTACACAGCCTGCCAGTACGCCGCACACGTCGCTGAGTAGACAAAGTGTGGATTGCCGACCACTCCTTCAAGCTCAAGGCCAACAGGTTGTGTGTGGCATTTAGTGTGGTTGCGATGCAGGTGAATATCAACAGCCGTAACGGACAATTATGCGCGAGCACGGCTGCACGCCAACCAAGCATCAGCATGCTCGCGTACGCAAAGAAGAGTCGGGGCAGCAGCCTGCGCCATCGCGCTGCTGCCCATCCCGCTCAACAGTGTTGCTGCCCCTACCCCCTAGGGCTGCCTATCCCTGCGCCCGTGTAGCACGCCGTACATCGTTATTGTCCTGCCACTGCAGCAAACACGATTCTCATCAGCGCCTGCCGTCTTCGGCGTGCATCGACGAGCGGTTGTCGTCGTTGCCGTTGCCGGCCGGCAGTACATAATACTGCGGCAGACCTGGCAGGTAGGCCACACACGTAGCGCTCCTGCGCACGCATCAGCCCACACCAGTGAAGACAGTCAGGGAAAGCAGGTAACGACCAGGCGGGTGGAGTGGCTGCAAGCTTGCATGGGAACGCCTCCTCAGATCAAGAGCGTAGTGCGTGTCCAGGGAAGCTTGCCTCCCGTTGCCCACGAATGCAGAGTGCTGCTTTGTATTGAACTACTGTGTGTGCCTATGGGTGCGAGGCCGTTCAGGCACCTAACGACAAGGAACATCAGTGGCATCGCGCGCTCGCAGCACGTTGCAAGCTAGTTTGGGAGTCAGGAACGCACAGCGCAATGCACATGCAGGCAAATTCCCTGCCTGCCATCCGGATCCAAGCACAGGAGCGCTGTGGGACTCACATAGGCAGCATGTTGTGCGCCTGCAGCATCTGCTGGTTGTCCATCATACCGACCGCGGCCGCGGCGTTCACCGCGGCTGACGAGTTATAGCTGGGTAGCATCACCGCCGTGGGCTGCTCCACCACGGTCGGCCGCGCAAGCTCGTGGATGATGCGGTACATCTGCCCGTCAGACGCCTGCACCACCTGCACGCATGGTACAGCAGCACCATGCACACCGCGCACAAGAGTGTTCGACAACCATGCACGCTTAAGCTGCAACGAAATACACGCATGGACACCTGCATGACTGCTGCATGCAGGAACGCGACCGCCAATAGCAACCTGAGCAGCGGCAGTAGCCCCAACATGTTGGAATGGTTTTCCAATCATGCTCAAGCCACGCGCACAAGGCCGGGACAGGCGCGAAACATCAGCGTTCTACTCTTGTGGTCAACTGATCATGCTGGTGCATGCCTACCGTAACAAGGGAACCAGCCCGAACAGACACGTGCATGCGAAACCTGCCGTCCTGCACTGACCTTGCCGGACAGGCTGCCGACGGGCGCCACGGTCTGCCCCCCGCTGACAAGCTGCAGCGCGGTTGACTGCGGCATGGACTGTGTGTCGCTGCCGGTGCTGCTCTGGCTGCGCTCCGGCGCCAGGCGTGAGCGCCGCGCGGTGGCCGCCGGCGCACGGGGCCCCGCCGGCTGCTCCTCCACGATGTTGCCGCCTGCACAGAGCACACACACGCATGTCATGATGGGCGCCACCTTCAGGTGCAGCCCTTGACTCCTTCTCAATACGAAGATGGTAACTGCATGTGCCCCACGGGAACCACGTGTTAAACACGTGTGTGCCCGTACAGCGACGCGTGCTCACCGCAGTGCAGCAAAAAGCGGACAAAACCCTCGGGGTCACACACGCGTTTGCGTCTGCGCGCAAGTGTCATGGCCACCAGCATGCTCCGCGAGCGTGATGCAGGCAGGCCTGATGGCAAGCGTAAACGCTGCCCCTTTATGGCTGTAGCTGCCTGCCGGACGTGTAAACACGTACCTTCAGTGTTGAGGTTGAAGCCAAGGCCAAGGGCCTCTGTAAGGCGCTTGCCCGACGGCGTGATGATGGGTTCGGTGGGCCCAGGCATGTCCCGCTGGTCGTCTTCCGCCAGTTGAAGCTGCAGGCCCGTCCAGGCATGCATGCGTGCATGTCAGTCATGATTCAAGAGTCAGGCAGGGTGGTCAATGAATGGGGTCACAGTGAAAGGCAACCGCGTTAAAAATCGCGGTGCCCATTGCACGCCTGACAACGCACTACGCATCAGCGCCACCCGCCCGCAGGTGGCGCAGCCACACATACCCGTACTGCTGTGCCACAACGCGCAACAGGTGTCACAATCCATCCCGGGCAAGCATGCAGGGCCCTCTTCCGCTGCTCTGTCAGCCTGCCCGCAAGCTCACCGGCTGCATCACGTAGCGTGCACGCGGACCACGGTTGATGTCTGTGCGTGCAATCTTCGCTGGCTCCTGGGCGTCCTCACCCCAATCGCGCTCGTTAGAAGCCTGCTGGGCAGCGGATGCGGTCATCGCGGGCACCGGCTGGTGGTGGCCGGAGGACGGCGTGAACGCCACTGTCACGCCGTCGCTCAGGCGTGGCCGCTCGCTGCCAGACTGCGCCCCCTGCCCTCCCTGTGCGCTTCCTGCCGCGCCCGCTCCGACCATATGCCGGAGCGACATCTCCTGCTCCAAGCCCGAGGGCGGCTGCGCGCTTGCGGGCGGGAGCGGCATCGACGCGGAGCGCTGGACCTGCACGGAGGCCTGGTGGTGCGCCGCTGAGGGGTGGCCGCTGGGGAGGTCTGCGCCCTGCTGGGTGTCCTGCTGGCCTGCTGCTGCGGTGGCCTGCTGTGCGGCGCGCGCCTGGCTGATTAGGGGCAGGTTGAGTGGAAGGTCCTCACGGTCTACGTATTGGTGGCGGTTGTCGATACGCAGGTCGTGTGGGTCTGGCGTCTTGGTGGGATGCACCATAATCTACAAGGAGCGGAAGCACACAGTGTGTTTCAGGGCTAGGCGCAACAGATGGGGAGCAGGAGCACTGCTTGCACGGATTGATGCTCACCTCTGTCGTCACTTTGGGCAGCTTTGGCAGGTTGGCGTTGTCGCGGAACTGCTTCAGGTGGGCGGGGGTCAAGCACTGGGCGAAGCCAGGGGATGCGTAGGCCCAGGAGCTGCCCTTGTCGTTCACAATGAATACGAAGACCTGGAGCGAGGCGTTCATGTCAGCAGGCCACTCAGTCCACCGCACATGCTGCCCGTTGAGGCGTGTTGCGCCAAGCACGTTAAGTAAGAACATGACAGAACGAAGCACACAGGAGGACAACGGACCTTGGCATCCGTCAGCTTGTACAGCTGGTACGACTTGGTAACAAGACCGCGCTTGCGCTTCGAAAAGGCCTGCCGCTTCTGATCAGAGCTCTGCAATACAACATCACAAGGCACGTGGGAGGCACGCAGGAGGCAAGCGTGAGCAAACATGGCAGGCAATGGGGTTCAGTCGCGTTCACTCCCGCAGCGTACAACACATTGTACAACGCACCTCCGGACGCTGTGTGGCTTTCCGCCTTGGCTTGCTTTTGTAAGCTTGCTTCTTTGTAGCCGCGTTTCTGGGCTCATCATCGTCGTCGTCGTCAGAATCGTCCTCGGCGCCATCGTCCAGGTCCTCCACGGTGTCGTCCGGCTGCATGTCGTGCTGCTGTTGCTGCTGCTGAGCTTGCTGTTGTTGCTCTCTCTGCTCAGCTGCCTGTGCAGCTAAGAGTCCAAGTAGCGGGTTGGGCGAACGCGACTGCTGCATAAGGACCTGTACAAGAGGCAACAAAAGAGGCTCAAGTGCTTGACGAGGAAACACCTGAGTAAACCGTCACAGGCGACTGGTGCAAGCGTCTGGGTTGTTCAGGCGCATACGTGCTCCCAGTAGAGTGTTCTGTGGCCACCGTGGCCAGAGCTGCGCGTTGCAAGGCCCAACTCACCCCAGGAGGGCAAAATGGGAACGTCCTGACAAGCCGAATCAGTTCGGTTCTGCAGCTTCACGCAAGACTCCTGTTCACAAACGTCGCGCTCCGTGCAGCAACACAACAGAAGTGACAGGGGGCGAGTGGCCAAGATGGGTTCGCACCAGAGAGGGTTGTGACTCTGGTATCTCGCAAAAGGCAAAAGGGTTGGCCGCAAGAAGTGAAAGCGCTTGCAGTGAACACAACGAGCGGTAAAGTATGTAAGATAGAGGGTCATGCAACAAATTATTGAGGTTCCAACCATCTGCTCTAGCTGCAGATTGGCCTGGGCCGCAGCGGAATGTGCAAGCCAAACGGACACGTCTGTATCAGGCGCAAGGCCAGACTGTCCGTACAACCGGGCACGACGTAGCCCATTCAACCTCAACACTGCAGTCCCGAGCAGGCTTTTGCACTTCACCCCAGGCACAAGGACGCTTGTTGTGCCCACATGTCGTGGCCACGTTCACCCGGCAGTTGGGTTTGCTGCGCAACACAGCACAGGCGCCTGGTCACGCTACACGAGCTGGGCACATATGCAGGCCCAACCGGTCATTTCCAGGTGCTGGCTCAGCCCGGCTTAACAGCCTGCCACGAAGTACAGCTGGAGCAGCGTTCCCACCGAACAAGCGCGTGCCGTTGTACAGTTTTGCACTAGGCCTCTACCGTATCGCCTCTGCTCCAATGGCCCGCCATTCACGTTCAGGCCACACCTGTTGTGTTTCCTTTACACACTTGCACTGCATAGAGTGCCCAGACTACCACATGCGCACACACTTTATTGCACGGCCTGGTTGATTGCGCAAACAAGGCTTCCCAACAGGTTGCACAGCACCCCTCAGGCCTGTGACAAAGCTGCTGTTGAGCTTGGCTTGGAGGCCTCGTCTATGAGGGGCTGCATCTGGCCGCGCACTGCAAGCGCTTTGAGCAAGTTGAACACAAACGGTATGTAGTTGTGGCGCCTCCTGATGTTCTCGTCCCTCCACTTCGTGCGAAGCCGCAGCTCCTGCTCCCTTGCGTCTTGGAGCCTGCGCGGCCCAATCAAAGCACAACCGCAATGCGATGACTGCTGTGTTGTTGCGCACCAAAACAGGCGGGCAGGGACCAACATCAGCATGCCCGTCAATCTGCACAGGCCACAGGCTACGTGTTGTGGCGGGGCAGCATGTGGCAATTGAATCCATCGGTACGTGCACGCTGCGCGTGGGATGCAAGAAGCACCGTCACGTAGATGCCCAAGAGAGGAGTAGTATTGAGACTGGCCAACCAGGGTGGATTGCGCGGCGTCTGCGCACCAGCACACGCACCCGGCAATCTCGCTCTGCAGCTCCCCGATGCGCGCGTGGAGGTCCTGCACAGCGTTGCCCGACGTGCAGGGCGGCTGCGGGGGGCAGCCGGATGGAGGCGATGGTGGCACAACAGGAGCACACCCGACGGCACACAATTTACTGAAGGGAAACACAGAGCCCACACACCCAGTGACACCCAGCTGACATTCTGCGCTAGGAAGGCCAAGTAACGAAGGCACGCCTGAAAAAGCGCAATCACACGATGTTCTTGTTGGTGTGTGGTGCCTATGCCGTGCGTTCGGTGGGTGGACCAGGCTGATGCACGTATCCGGCATCATCGCTCAACCAACACTGTAGCGGATCATACACCAACAAGGCTCGCACGGTCGGTCGAGCAGAGACGGCGCCGGCGAATTACACGACTCACCGTCCCGGCCGGCTGCTGCTCCGCCTGCTGCAGCTGCGCCATGGCGGCCTCCAGCTGAGCGCCCTTGTCCGCGAGCGCCGCCTCCGCGGCCGCCAGGCGATCGCCTATCACCGCCATGAGGTTGAAGCGGATCTCACTGGCAGCGTAGCGCTCGATGCGCTGCTGGATGAGCGGGCCCACCTTGGACAGCCAGTCGTCGCCGGTCTGGTCACGCACAACGCGGGGGTGCACGCAGTGCACAGCACATACAGTGACAAGCACATCACCAACAATGTGGCTGGGCTCACATTCTCCGTCCCGTGAAGCCCAGTGTGAACTAGCGCCCTCACCCACTCGACCCATGAACGATGAATGCAACAGCCCACATGCGGATTCCGCGACCTGGCTTCCCCACTATGCCCACACACCACGCATGGCCCCACGGGAAGCACATCGCATGGCCCCACGCGAGCAAACCTTTTGAACACCCCACACACACACACCGCCAACTTTTGCACCACAGCTTGCAGGCAAAACTGCGGCCTTGACGTGTACCCACCTGCTCCACGCTGCACAACGCGATCGGCCCCTCCTTGAGTCCATCCAGCTCGTACAGCGTACCGCCCACCGGTACATAGCTGATGAAGTGGAAGGCGTCCTCGCTGGCGTCGTGGTCTCGGTCGTCGTCCGGGATGAGCGGCTCGGGCCGCGCAAAGCTGTTGTGCGCGGCGCGGATGGTCTCGCTGTTGCTGATCGCGAGCCTGTGCCCCGGCAGCGCAAGCACTGCACATCGTTTGCACGCATACCTTGGCAAGCAGGTGTGCAGGGCGTGTGAATTGCGCAAGCGACAGGGCGCCGTGCATAGAGAGCATGTGGGGGTCCGCGGGCAAGAAAGCCACCGGGAACCCACGTGGTGTGCATGCGGATGCTTGAAGCCCTGAATGGGGCAGC
The DNA here is from genome assembly GCA_001662385.1 of Chlamydomonas asymmetrica. NCBI lineage: Eukaryota > Viridiplantae > Chlorophyta > Chlorophyceae > Chlamydomonadales > Chlamydomonadaceae > Chlamydomonas > Chlamydomonas asymmetrica. The sequence continues at coordinate 120,203 of BDDA01000251.1, read as the reverse complement.
CGTGAGCAACTGCTGGGAACGCAATACCCAACAGCTGTCCCAACGTGCACGCCTTCACCCTTATCTCCGCCCGAGCACCGCTGACATGACTGATGATTGCGTGAGTGTATTGCCATGACAAGGCCGCCTTACGATGCGCTAGCTGAACAACCCTGCTCTGTATACGACATGTGTGTGCCGTCAGCACAACTGTAGGCAGCCGTGGCATGCTGTGACATGTAGCATGCATGCTGTGTGTGAGTATGTCGGATGCGCAAATCCATAAGACGTCATGCAGCTACGCCAGCATTGCCGCCTTGGTCCGGTGGGCTGTGGTTTCGAGGTTAAGTGTGAGCACGAGAGAATAGAACGTCGTGCTGCAGTGGGGATTGGCAGAGTTCTCACCCTTTCAAATCAGCTGGGAAATCGGCAGTGAACTCCTTGAACGAACGGAGCTCCGTTCCCAGCTGTATTTGCTGGTTGTTGAGAAGGACAGCCAGGATGGCCTGCGGTGAGGCAGCGGGGCACAGCGAGCGAGGAATTCAGCACATCAAAATGGCTGTGCATGTACAGCTGCAGACAGGTCAGGTGTTCAGCGCAACAAGCCCTGCCAGAGCTTGCCATAAACACGGTTGGCTGACAAACAGCGAAGCATATGGCATTCTCACCAAACTGCATGCGAGCGTGGTGCGCTGGCTAGTCCGTCGTAGCTCTCAAGCACATGTGGGTGCATGAATACATCCTTTACAATTTTGAATTGTACATACCTGAGTTGCGCAGGCATTCGTAATTACTTGCTTCGCAAAGAACACGCTGCCATCAGTTTCGGCGGGAGCGCGACTGTCGGTCTCTTTAACCCACTTGAACAGGAATATCAAGCCAAACACTGGCTTCAGGGCCCGTAAGCTTTCCTCATCCAAGGACCAAAGCTCTTCCACTTGCACACCACGCACGCCAAGCGTGTGGATGAGCTCGCTGAAAAGGCCCTAAGAACGTCAATAGCAAAGTGCTCAGACGGTACACGTATAAGCGGTACACAGGGACTGCAGAATCGCAAGCCTCAGACATGCAGCCAGGTCTCACAGGGTCTGACTCGATCAATGTCCACTCCATTGCGCTTGATGCTGTCAGCAGAGCGTGGCGCTGTGTGCGTCGAGCACGTCAAGGACCTGAAGCGTGCGTGCACTGTGACAAGGCTCTGGTGTCAAACAACGTGCTGGTTAAGGAAAGCAAGACGCGTTGTGTAGTGTTCGAGGTGATTTCGATCTGCGCAGCGGCGAGAGGGCGGCGAGTGGTGTGTACGTGTTAAAAGGGTGTTTCTTGTGGGTATGTATGGAGAGCGAGCAGAGGTGTGTGCGGACTTCTGTGCATGTGCTGACATAGTTTGGACTCCCCCCCAACCCCCCCCCGGAATTCTAGGAATTCGATTTGTCAGGGGAGGGTGCATTTGCACACTGGCAAGTTGAGACAAGGGTGGTTGGGTGCAGCTTTCCTACACACATACTCCTCACACTCGCTTCAAAATGGCCCTCCGTCAGCTCGCTAGCTCAACCGTCAGCGCCTTGGGCCTGCGTGCCCAGGCTTGGGCTGGATTTGCTGCAGCGCAGCGGGCGTATGCCACGGGTGAGTGCGTTCACCGTAGGCATAAGCGTGAGAACGGGCAGGCGCGACTGAGTGCTGCTATCGCAGCACGGAGTCGTCGCCGTCGTCACAACACTCTGTGCAATTGAAAGCTTACGAGGGCTCTGACGCTTTCAGCTCCGCCAACCTACAACGAACGCAAATTGGTTCCCTGCGGGCAATCAGTTTTTGGGCCTGCACACCCTCCTGCTCGCAGTGCTGCCCAACCTGAAGTACGCTTCCAGCCACGAATGGGCTGACGCTCAGGTGTGTATTTGCTTCAGCTACTTTTTGACACCTCCTGCCCTGCGTTAGCCATGGCTCATGCAAGTTCTTATCTTGTTTTGCAACTGGCGCACGTGGACGGGTCATACTACAGCAGCCTGCTTTCCCTGAGCACATGCAACGTATGTTTCGTTTTGCAGGGGGACATTGCCACTATCGGCATCTCTGACCACGCTCAGGTGCGTGTTGGTGCGGGGTGTATGCTGGTTGTATGGCTCCACCGGGTCAACCCTGACACCGTGCAGGATAGTCCAGCACACTGAAAGGAGCGAGCCTCAGTTTTGCAAATTGTGCTTCCCCTGTTTGCGCTGCGGTGACTTGCATAGATCAGCCGTGTGTTTGACACGCGGTCCTTGCTGTCACACCTCTGCGTGTGCAGGCGGAGTTGGGCGATGTGGTGTATGTTGAGCTGCCCGAGGTGGGCAAGCAGGTGAAGGCGGCTGAGACATTTGGCGTGGTGGAGTCAGTGAAGGTGGGTTTCCTCGACCTCCGATGATCTGTGGTGTTGAGCCGTGCGTGCCAAGCGCCAAGTGACACTGCTGCTTGGGTGCTGAGGAGGAGCACCCAGGCAAATGGGTTACACAGCACCGCCGTGCAGCGGCGTCCGTGCAAGCGGCATGATGGATGGCATGCACCTGGCACATTGTGCCGCGATGCATGCAGCTGCCTAATTATTTGTGCCTGGCGTGTGGGGGAGGCGAACATGCATGGGACATGCATTCTTTGCTTGGTGTCATGCAACGGTGAACAATTTGCATCTGTCGTGTGTGTTGTACATAAGATTCCATGTTTTGGCAGCAATTCAGTAAGCCAACCGGCCCGTTCCTTGTTCAAACCAGTGGGAGTCCGCCACACACACCTGTGACTTCACGACACATGTGTTTGCCTTGAGTCCGGACTAAAGCGCATCTTACTCCGCCGCATCGCGTGTCTGTCCTTCAAATGTACGCGCAGGCCGCCAGCGACGTCTACTGCCCCGTCAGCGGCGAGGTCGTCGAGACCAACCAGGCGCTGGTAGACAAGCCGGCACTGGTGAGTCACGGCCGCCTGGCTCCAGGCAGCATTCGCCCCTTATGCTCGTACCCTCAGCCATCATGCGCGTCTCGCCCTGGGTGCACGTCTTTGCAGCCTGCGAGAACATACCACATGCTGAAGCTGTGGACTTATGCCCTGCCCTTGCCGACAAGCGCTCACTAGCAGAATCCCACGGCAATCAGGCATGCAGGCTTGCGTGCGTGCCCGGCCGTGAGTGGCCATTGATAGGGGCAAGGGCCTCCCTGCATGGCCTCCCTGCAGGGTGCGTGCAGAAGCAGCCAGTTCGTCAACGCACTTCGCATGCAAGTTGGGGCCGCATGCATGCACATGTGCATCCAGCAAGAAGCCCGCGCACCCTGCAGATGCGCATTTTGTGGGGCAGAAGGGTTTGCACATGGCGGAACCACTGGCGTGCGTGCACAACGTGGACTCTGCCATGCTAATCCTGCGCTGCCCCGTTGCACCTCTGCTTGCAGCTCAACTCGTCTCCCTACAAGGAGGGCTGGATCATCAAGGTCAAGCTCTCCAACAAGGCTGAGCTGGACAAGCTGTTGAGCGCGGATGCATACAAGGCCAAGACCGAGCACTAGGCATGAAGGCGTAGAGCGGGCGGTTGCACCCCCCTACCCTAGTTTGTCCTTGGCGCCTGTTGGCCTTAACGTGGGCTTATATACTGTCCGTGATATGTGCACAAACTGCTGCTCGTGCTGTTGTTGATGCGTTATCCCGGCTCTCGGCGGATTTTTGACCACATGGTGGTGCACGTGCAAGATGTTGCCACTTTGGCGTGGATTTGTGGCTTATGCATGACGGGGTGGATTGGCCCGCAGATGGGGAGTCGTGTTGCATGACATTTTGGCGACAATTCCCCACATGCGTGCAGTTCCGCTGTAACTGCTCTTATTGCACCCAAGTGATCAGCCTTTCTATACACCAACCTCTGATACTAAGCAGCAACCGTTTACAGCCTGTGAACCGCACTCAAGCTCCTTGGGAGCGACCATGTAAGCAAACGCTGAAAGCCAACCAGCTGTGCTGCAGTGTCCCCAGACAGCAGTCCTAACCCATGCAGCCCTTGTCTGTCACCACAGGTCGAAAGTAACCTTCAAGGTCACTCTGACCTCGGACCCAAAGCTGCCATATCGTGTGTAAGTGTGTTCACTGCGTTTTCTGTATGCATTCCGCATGTCTAGAGCTGCCACTAGTCCAGGCAACACGTTGCATGCATGCTTCCTGCAGGTTCAGTGTTCCTGAGGAGGCGCCTTTTACAGCAGTGCTGAAGTTCGCAGCTGAGGAGGTAGGTGTTGTTGCTTCTTCGGTGGATGCTGCGGCGAACTGACAGAGCGCGTGAGCGTGTCATCGATTCTGGTTGTTGGTGCTTGTTGCAGTTCAAGGTTCCAGCCGCAACAAGCGCAATCATTACAAACGGTGAGTGCCAGATGCACGTTCTATGTTCGCACAATCAGAGTGTCTGCTTGTGCACTCGAGCACTGACGCAATCCTGTTGGACTTTGTTATGTTCAGACGGAGTCGGCATCAATCCCCAACAAACAGCTGGCAACGTTTTCCTGAAGCACGGGTCAGAGCTGCGCTTGATACCGCGTGACCGCGTGGGTGCGGCAGCACTTGTGAGCCTGCAGCACCGTGAACCCAAACGCAAGGACGTCACAAACGATTACTAGCTTGCAGCACCTGGTCAAACTCCATAGGCTCTGCGGAGATCAGCGAGTTGCTCCGACGAGCATAGCCCGGTCGTGCCCGCAGCTGCCGCTTCATGTTCGCTGCACTCTACTGCGCCTTCCGCAGCGCCCACCGCTGCCTCCAGGGCAGTAAATAGCTCTGTCAAGGCCGGCTTGGCAGATGGCCCGAGGAGCTTCGCCGTCAAGGCAAATCGCCCCGTACCTGCGTGCAAAGCGACACCAACAGCCTTGGTGTTGGTGGCAGCGTTGATGGGCATCAACGCTGCGAGTCCGTGCCGCATGCAAGTTGTTGTCCTGTGAGCCATATAGCATCGGATATGTAATTCGCAACACATCGCTTACCTGTTAAGGCCTGCAGCGCTTGTACCACGAACGCTGCCTCTCGCAACGCCGCGGCTTGCCCAGCGTCCGCGTCCTCAGCAGCCCCAGCATGGCTCAACCAGCATGCTGACAACACCATCAGCATGTCTCGTAGCACCTCAGCATTGACCTCGACCTTGAACACACTCTTCAGCCCTTCCGGCCCGCACAATTTCAGGTACCGGTACTTGTCATCAGGCGTCGGACAGTTTCTCCGCCAGTCTCTGCAGAACACACATGCAACAAGAGTCAAAGAACAAGCAAACGACATGCAGGCAACGCCTGAGTTTGCAAGGTGCGTACGCTGACACATATCATGGTGGAAGTGCAAAAGGTGACCTGTGAGCCCTTAGACTAACCTGTAGAAGTCTCCGCTTGTGGAAGGTGCTTCTGTTGGAGTGCTCGATGGCAACTGCATACTTCCGGCCTGCTCCCGGACCCTGCTGCCGTCCACACCAAAGTTCCACGATGGCAACATTTTGTCTGCATGAACGGTGCATGCGACAGGTGCAAGTCAGCGCACTGGCAGACGATTGCCTTATCTCCATAGCGCATATGAGGTCAGTGTCAAGGAGACAGACTGCCCAGGAGAGACGATGTTTACCGTTCTGCTGCGTGTCTGGTGCCTGTATGGGCTTCAAGTGCGCAACGAGGACCATGTTCCGAAACGTCTCGTAATCAACATGCTGCATCACAGCACGTTTCTTTGCTTCATCTATGGCCTGCATGAAGTCCAGCCAAGCAAGATGTAGGTGAGAACGACAGCAGTGACAGCCCAACAGGAAGGATTCACGAAAACCTCCAAAGCCTTCTGACCTTGCGCTTGAATTCATCATACTCAGCCCTTGCCAGCTCTTTAGATATCTTAGCGGGTTTCATTTGAGGTTAACAGCGCCTGGTCGCACAACAGGAGCGTGTGGTGGCTTGAGGCACTGCAATGTCTTCGGGTGCCCGTAGGACGTAGGCTACTGGTGTAGTATAGGCAGGGAAATTGTACGTCTAATCACCTGCTACAGTTGTCGAAATTCATATGTTGATATCCCCTGTGGAGTCTTCTGTTCCGTGCACGCAATGTCGCCATGTGTGATGATCGCGGTGGTTCCGATGGACTCGACCCAATACGGTCGTGCCGGACTTGTGCAGTAACTACCCTCCTCCTGTTGAACCATCGTGTTGCGTCCAGACATCTACAGTACTACCAAACAGCCCCTGGCGTGGTGCGTTTCAACCCCTGGCTCCTCGGCCACCCCCACACCTCCGTTGCTAAGAGAGCAGAACAACCATGTCAAGTCAAAAACTCTTGTACAGCCTGGTAGCTCGCGGACAGATAGTTCTTGCTGAAGCCAGGTGCGACGGCAAGCAGCTTGTGCACGACGCATGACAGGCGCACCACGCCAGGCCTTGTGAAGTGACAAACATGCGTGGCAGCTACAGCACATATGCTGGTTTGCTGTCTGTTGCAACTGGAATATTCACGTCCCTGCCTGCTTCAAGCGATTGCGTCCTGACCCAAACCCTCGTTTGCTGCGGTCACGCAGTGTTGTCTCTGGAAATGCGCCCGTCATTGCGTTGCGAATCTTGGAGAAGCTTCCCCCAGCAGACACTCGTGTCAGCTACACGCAGGAGCGGCATATGTTTCATGTGTTCATTGAGAACGGGCTTACGTACCTGGTCGTTGCAGAGGAGGTGCGTTGACGCCGTTCAGGTGGTATAGCTGCGTCATACCTTTCACCGCAATACCTCGACCTACCTACTGTGTTGAATGGACGCTCTCACCCACCGCTATTGCTGTTGCTTGCTGGCAAACCTTTGCCCGTGCAGAGCTTTGGGCGGCGCATCCCGTTTGCGTTTCTCGAGGACATAAAGAAGCGCTTCACGGGAATGTACGGAGCAGCCGCTGCACAGGTGCGGTGCGCCTTATAGCAGTGCAGTATGCCGACCCTGCATGCCGTTTGTTCTTTACAGGTGCATGCGAGCTTGCTGCGGGTCTGCGGGGTTTGCTTTACGGCGCGCGAGGATGGTGCTTGCGCTATGCAGGCGGTGGCCTACGAGTACAACACGGAGTTCAGCCCTATCCTAGCGGAGCGTATGCGGTACTATGCCACTGATGCGGCAGCTGATACGATCAACCGCGTCAAGGTGCGGCCAGCCGATGGTTTCGAACACAGGCGCCTTTCCCCAACGGTAGCAGCAAGTGCTTGTTGGGCGCGTCCAATCTTGATCTCGTGTTCGGCAGGTCACTAGCTGATGCATGCACCTGCAGCCTACAAACTGCACTGCCAATCGCTGCATACGCATCTGTAATCTAGCCTGGCAATTGCACCTTCGATCGAATGCGCCATGCGACGCCATGCATGCATGGCTGGGCCTCTGTGTATGTTGGCACCGTCTGTGGTATCGCAGTGGGCCCTTGTCCTGCACATGTACTATGACCACAGCCTGGTGCACCTGCATGGCGTTCCTGTGTGTGCGCTGACGTGCTAAGGCACTGTCAGTGTGACTTGGGTGTGACTTGCAAGAGGGTGTGTGTGCGTCTGACCACCTGGCTTGCCTGGTCAATGGGCTGTCACGGCGCGCAGGGCGAGTTGATGGAGGTTAAGAACATCATGATTGAGAACATTGAGAAGGTGCTAGAACGAGGTGAGCCTGGGTTGGTGACTGCTGCATTCACTCGTCGACATATTCCTCCTGCATGGAGCCTGAGGCCACCGCTGATACTCTTGCAGCCAATGCTGCACAGGTGCAGGTGCTGCTTCGTGCAGCAACTCCATAGAACCTAAGCGCCAATCACGCCTGCCTTCACACATGTCCTCCAACCACACACCGTGTGCATGCATGTGCGTATGTACAGTACATGTAGCAGTGCATGCGCATGTGCGCATGCAGCCATTTCCTGATGCGCATGCGACGTGTCACATGTGTGTCAGTGTGTGTGCATGTGCGTGCGTTTGCGTCTGGGCGTGCGTGTGTGTGGCAGGCGAGCGCCTGGACCTGCTTGTGGACAAGACGGAGAACCTGCAGCAGGTGTCGCTGGACTTCAGGAGGGAGGCGAGGCGCCTTAAGACAACGCTCTGGTGGAGGGTAAGCACGCACACCTCGGGGCCCCCGCCGCCAAATTGACCGATGCATGCACATGCGCTGATGTGTGCTGGGCGTGCGCCGACGTGATGGGGTTTGCTGCATGGCGGCCTCTGCGGGTTGAGGTGATGCTGCCGCTTCCCGTGCAGGGAAGGCCGCATACCGTGAGTGATGGCGGAGAGAGCATCAGCGATCATCTGCGCTGATGGGAAGCCGTGCAGAGTCCCATGCCACTGACACTCGCCATGGCAGGGTGTATGAAGCGAACAGCAATCCTCATGGCATCTCTGCGCCATGCGTCTCGCACTTGCTTCCTGCATCTCTCTCACCATATGACCGCCAGCCAGCGGCGTGGACTGAGTCACTGAGTCACTGGTGGCACGCCCAGCATCCCCACACCAACTGTTTTGTCACTGGCCGTATGTGCCTGCCTGCCTGCAGAACATGCGGCTGTGGTTTGTCATCGCGGGCAGCTTGCTGCTGATCGTATACTTCATCGTGGCTATGGCGTGCGGGATCACGTTCAAAAAGTGCCGCTCATAACTCCGCAACACGCACAGACACACACATATGGTGGGGGTTTGCTCAACGACCCGCTGGGCGGTCGGCGTGGTGCACATGCACTGCGGTGTGCAGAAGCTAAGTGTTTGGCAGCACAGGGGCAGTGCAGTGCTTGGCAGCTGGACGATCCGTATCAGGCGCCCTGTGAAGTGAGCAGCAGCCCGCTGCTCCGAGACCACAACACGGGCCGCCCCGTCCGGCAGCCGGTGGACCTGGCTGCTAGGCATGTGCCAGAACGGTTGCAGTTGTGCTGGCAAACACCATCCTCACAATTTCCTGTCATTCTTTACTAGTAGATGGTTATTAGCAACAACTGGCGTCAGTGCTGATGTATTGCCTGTGCCATCGTGTCCTGTGCTGTTTTGTGCATTTGTTTAAGCACGCGCCAGCCTATTCGCGCGCCCTCCTAATATGGCCGGATCGCATTGTTAGTGCTGCACCACTTGAGGACCTGGATTCTGCATTGCGTATTGCGTGTTGTATGCGCTGTTGTTTGGCGCCACGGGCCTGCGATGTATCTGTTGCATTGATGGCATAGAGCTATTGTGTGTGTACCGGCACTTCAGGCAACCTAGTATTTATGGTTATACCATGCGCATTGTGGACGGCCTGCACCCTGCACCCTGGCTATTGCTGCATCAATTCCTGCTGCTGATCGCAGCAGGAAACCGCTAAGCTACAGTGTACCGACATCGTGGATTATGTGGTGCTGAAACACTTTCGGTGCTGCTAGCCTTGGAACACCTTTGCCAGTAGCATAACCCCTCGGGTTTGCCACGCTGGGCACGCGTGCATCGCTGCGATGGTGTAGTATGGTGGGTGGAGGGGGCGCGAACGCTGGCACTGGCACTTGCGCATATCAGGACTCATACGGTTGCCTGTAATGTAGGCTACGCCCGAGCTTGAGCACAGTGCTGCGCCTGCCTTGCTGCTGGCTGGCCCGTGTGGTGGTCCGCAATCTCCACATACCATCAAGCGCATCTCCTGCGCCTGAGCTGTAATGCCCGCCTGACCGCTTGTCAAGCTGGTACAGCTTGGCATGACTTCAGGGGTGGCGGTCATGACCCGCGTCAAGCGTGACAGCAACAGCCATGCATGATGGGTTACAGAGGTTAAGCGGCTACACCGGGCGCACGACACCACCGCCATGTGGCTAAGGCTTTACAGGTCTGCGCCCTGGCCGCGTTGCCCATGCGGGAGAGTAGGCGCATGTGCATGCCCCACAAGCTCCAACAGCGCCCCGACCCACATCCAACACCGGCATGCATTGCTATGCATGGTCTAGTATGGCTGCCTGGTGGACTCATGCCGCACACCGCTGCCCTTGCATGCCGGACCTCAGGGCCGCACTGGATGCCACACACCGGCCCTGGTGGGCCCCGACACGTTATACCTATCCTGCACAGCCGATGTCAACACCAGCCATGGCATTTGCTGAGCAGTGGAGCCTCCTGTCATTCGCCACTGAGCATGCTACCTGGGATAAATACAAGGAGGAGCAGGCAGTTGCGGGCACAGCTCACTTGAGCGCAATAATCAACGAGGACTGGGGGTGTAAGCAGGCGGCAAGGTGGCAGCATGGGAGGGACGGTGATCTGTGCAAGGTGACGTCATCAGTCAGCAGGCAGATGTCAATCAGGGCGACAAGGGCCAGCATGTGGGAAGTGGCAATTAAGCATGGGTCAGTGCAGGGCATAAGTGTTTGCCACAGCACGTTGGACAGAGCATCCACCTGATAATGAACGACCCGCCAACACGGCGATCGCCCAGCAGCAGCATGCATGCGCACAGTGTTGAGGTCTGTGAGGCGTGTGCGCCCCGCCAGGCGCTGAGCGCTAGACGCGCTGCGGTGGCTCGCGTTGACCACGCACGCAACAACAAACACCGCGGTGGCGAGTGTATGTAAAGCAACAATCCTATCGTCAGCCAGCTCATACCACAACCAGGCAGGTCTTGCGCTCAGAGCACTGGTGGCAGGTGTTTCAGCAGGGCTGTCCCTGCCTGCCTGCCTGAACAGTCTGCCAACGCTGGTATGCCTGTGTGTTGCAGCTTACGTGTGTGGGCCTGCAGGTGCGGGTACGTAGGTGGGTGGGAGGTGTACCGCTCTCACGGGAGGTCCGATGGGAGGGGGGGCGCAGCTGCGGCATAGGCTCGATGCAGCGCACCCAAACGCGCAGCAATGTGTTATTTATTTTGTTGCATCAGAAGCGTGTCGGCCAAACGGCCCATGCTCCCCGCAGATGGGAACCAGGCGAGCAGAAGAGGTTCACCAAGCTATGCGCACACCCCACACAACTTCATATGCACTGATGCAATCCATGAATGGCCAGATAGGCCAAGTGATGTAAGTCAACCACCAAGCTATGCGCACGGCATGCAGTCATGTGTGAGGTCGTCTGACTCGCAGGGGCCGTATGGCGGTATCCATGCGTAGTGAGTGAGTGAGTGCCCCACCGTGGCAGGGGCAGCACAGCAACCCACACGCTCCACGGGGAATGTCGGTGGCTTTGCGTGTGTGTGCCCGTGTACCGCTGTGGACCGCTCACGCGCGTGTCATCGTATCGTCTTGCATCATCGAGCAATGAGCCGACCCAAAGGTCCTGTCAGAATGCGCTATGCATGGTAAGCGTGCACCATGCGTTCCTCTGGTATCAGCATTGCCAGTTTGCCACCTATCAATGCTGTATGCCAACACCCCCGCCAGTGTGCAGACGCGTACGATGCTCCGGACCGGTCAGGAGCCTGAAACCATGAGACACTGGGCACACAGCAACAGGCCCATGCCGCATCCCAGCAAGAGAATCAGGCGGAACCCGTAGGCCATGTTGCTGAGGGGTCCTTCAATGGTGCGGTGATGGTGTTGGCATCTTAGATGGCACATTGCTCACATCATTGTGAAGTGAGTGGCTGCATATTCAGGCGTCCGGCATGCATTCACGGCTCAAACCGCCACAGCCTTGCAGCCATGGCGGGGCAACAGCTCTGCAGACACTTTATGCGCGGCGCCTGCCGCTTCGGGGACCAATGCCGTTTCCTGCACGACACGCGGCTGTTGCGCCAGCCTGTGCTGGCGTCGGCTTCCGAACAGCACCGCGCATCCCGAGGCGCTGCGCAAGGCCGTGCAGCGGAGGCGCTGAGTCCCAGGAGAGGAGGCAGGAAGCGCAGGGTCTCTAACAACCGCTCTGATGGGCCGTCCCCTGCGGAATTCCCACGGGGCTGGGCAGAGCGCGAGGTACGTGAAGGGGCCTCAGGCCTGGCCGCGCTTGCTCAGCTATGCTCTGTTTTGTTCGTGTCAGCACCTCTGTCATTGTGTCTCTGCAGGGCTCTGGACCTCAGGATGGCAGCCAAGGCTGGGAGTTCCGTGTGATGTGAGTTGTGAGTGCAACGGTGCCTCGTGCTGTGCTCCACGACTCAGCACGCTGGTGTCAGTTCGTTGACGTTAGCAACGAGGCAAGCAGCGAGATAACATAACGCGTTTGCCCTTGTACAATGTGGGCCCCTGTCACAGGTCTTACAACATCTTGGCGGACGCGCTTGTAAGTCAGCAGGTTTCTCGCTTGGTACATTTAACGCATGCACCGGGAAGCTGGCCAACGGTCTGGGTTGAGGTTCTCCCTACCGTGTGTGTTTGTGTTTCTCTCAGGCTCGCGAGCACCAGCGTGAGCTGTACCCAGACACACCGCCATGGTGCCTACGCTGGGAGCAGCGCCTGGCCTGGGTGGTCGCCGACATTGCGCAGCACGAGCCGGACGTGGTGCTGCTGCAGGAGGTTGACCACTTCAACGACCTGTATGTGCGGCTGCACAGCATGGGGTGAGCGCGCATCTACGCACTTACAACTCGCCCACGCATGCCGGCACGACGCAGACACAAGGGCCCGTGGCGCCCGCCACCCTACCGCAGGCCTTGGAGGCATGGCAGGGAAGGCATGTACCATGCCAGGGCGCATTATCATCGTCCTCAAGCAGGCATCGCATGCAACGTGCTAGCAAGCGCTGCTTTCCCCAGGCCTGGACGCGTGCCGCATGTGTGCTTGCGTGCAGGTACAATGGTGAATGGCTCCAGCGCACTGGTGACAGGGTCGATGGCTGCGCGACGTTCTGGTGAGTTGCCCTGCTTGAGTAGCACCCATGAATGAGTGAGTGAGTGCAGATGTGAGTGTGTCATTCGTGTGAGGCAAGGTGTTGCACCGCGCCTCGGCATGCCGCCTGGCGGCCTCATGCAGGCGGCGTGGTGAGCACGCAATGGGCTATGCGTAGGTGAATGCGCTGATTTTGAGCATGGGCACTTTGCAACACTTGCCTGGGCCTGATGTCTTGAGGTCTACGTGCAAAGCGGCTGGGCCACAGCAGAGCATGCAGTGCAGTAATCAGCTGCGGTACATGCAACTGACGCAAGGCACTTGGTATGACTACGGTTGGAGTGTATGGTGATTGGGTCGCTAGCCTTGGATTTTGCACCACATGGTTAGCATGAATATGCCCTCCCCCAGCCGCCCCCGCTCGTCCGCCGCTCGTTTGCATTGCATAGTACCGCCTGAGCAGGGTTGCGGCGGTTGAGCACGGTGTGGGTGCGCGCACGTGTGGCGCCTTGCGTGCGCAGGCGTCCGACGCGCGTGGCGGCGCGCTCCGTGCACCGCGTGAGGCTGCGAGAGAGCGGCCTGAAGGACAACGTGGCCCTGCTGGTGCACCTGGTGCCACTCCCCGACAACCCCGCACAGCAGCAGCAGCAGCAGCAGCAGGCGGCAAGGACACCATTGGACTCGTCCGGAGATTCCTCGGGCTCACAAGACGCGCCAACAACGGCCAGTGGTACCAGCGGGCTGACCACACCGTCACAGTCGCTGGCGGCAGCGCTGACGGATGCTTCGTTGGAGGAGGTCAGCCAGCAGGATTCGGACGGCCCTGGGGGTGGCGGTGGTGATGGCGGGGTGGATGCGGGCGCGGCGGCGACATCGGCGCCGGCGTTGCCGGCGGCTTGCGATGGTTCAGGGCGGGAGCATGCAGGCGTGGTGGTGGGCAACACACACCGTAAGTAGTGCCTCCAAGCGCAGTCCCGTACTGTGTCATTGCGGCAGTCATGCGTGCATGAGGCAGCTGCAGCAGGCAATGTGTGTTACCATCCCTGTGTTTGTGGATGTGCTTGCGCTGGTGCATGCACACAGGCATCCCCCCCCCCACACACCCCCACCGCCCCTGCTCCTCCCTTTGCACACCTTTTGGCATTTCCTGCCCACATCAAGCCCTGCCCGCTTAGCCCTTCCTTCCGAAACCGACACACATGCCGTTCCTGACCATGCGTCCATGAACACTGCATGGCCCCACGGGCGCCGCTTTCTGACACACACTCCCCTCCTCCCTCCCCCGCGCTCCCTGTCTGTTTGCCCGCCCTCCCTGTACATAGTGCTCTTCAATCTGAAGCGCGGGGACATCAAGCTGGGCCAGCTCAGGGTCATCCTGCAGGCCATGGCGCAGGAGGTGATGCGCGTGACGGCCAGCGCCCCAGGCACGCAGCACCTGCAGCAGCAGTGCGATGACGCGCCTGCTCCGGTCGCCTGCATCCTGGCAGGGTGAGCCAATGAGTCCCGCTGTGTGTACCGACATAAGCGGTTGTCGCTTTGGCATGCATGGTGTTGCATGCTGTTGCTTTAGTTTGCGCAGCAAACGTGGTTGCCTAAACGCCTGGACATCGCCACGTGCGTGCCGCACTGGCTTTTGCCTTGTCTTCCGTGCCCTCACATGTGCCTCCACATAGCCTCCTGCCTACCACGCTGGTCGTGCCACCCCCCAACCCAGATCGCACATCACACTGACAGCTCCCTGAGGCGGTACAGTCCGGTACTGCAAGGCGGCACACAAATGACACATCACGTCACATCACACTATCACACGAGCAACCGCCCTAGCTTGCGTTGCTGCGTAGCCTGAGGACATATGTGGTGCCATGAGGGTATTGTGTGACAGCGCAGCCTTGGTGACGCAGCTCCCCCCCCCCGGGCTCGTTGCAGGGACTTCAACGCCACTCCAGGGAGCGGGGTGTACCGCCTGATGGACGAGGGCAGGCTCAACGTACTGCACTTTGACCGCCGCCAGCTGTCAGGTACCTGTGTTGACGCAACCCATACGGCTGCTTCTCTGTGACAGAATGGGTAGAAAGGGTGGTGTTTAAGGCGCCCAGGCCTGCTTGTAGGCCATGATGTGCGACTGCTATATGTGTCTTCTGTGCGGGGAACACTTAGTGGTAGCGCGACTACGGGGCCACTTGGCTGCTGACCTGGAGTCAGTATTTGCCACGCCTCCGCTGCTGTGCTGCATGCTTGCATCACCACAGGCCAGGATGAGGGCTACGGTTACCGGCAGCACCGCCGGGATGTGGAGCGCGGGCGCCACATGACGCCGTTCAGCAAGCACCACGGCAGCCCGGACCGCGGCCCACCAGCGCCGCCGCCGCCCATGCTGCCGCCTGTGCCGCCGCCTGTGCCACCGCCTATGCCGCAGCATGTGTACTTCCAGGAGCAGCAGTACGATGTGCGGTACGGCCCGAATGCCTCCTGCCAAGCCTCCTACCAGTCCTACCTGTACGAACGCTCTAACCCGCAGTACAATCAGCAGTACAATCAGCAGTACAATCAGCAGTACAGTCAGCAGCCGGGCGGCTCCGGCTACCCACCGGCCAGGCACGGCCATGAGCAGCACCATCGCCTCCCGCAGCGTGCGCCCGTCTACCATCCGCCTCCGAGCAGTGGCAGCCAAGATGGCAGTGCCCGCGGGAATGAGTACAACAGCTACCACTACCAGGCGCCTCGCATCCACCAATGGCCGATGGACGATCTGGGTCTGGCCCTGGGGGAGTCAGCCGCACGCGCTGCCATGTCAGGGCAACGGCGGCCGTCTGCGCAGCGCGGTGGGGATGACGGAGGCGGCGGGGGCGGTGATTCCGGAGCCGCGACGGGTGACGACGATGGGCACGCCGGCGATCCCAGCGTGCTGCGCAACGCGCTGGGGTGCATGGGCAGCGCGTACCATGATGTTGCCGGCCATGAGCCGCTGTACACGACCTGCCATAACAGGTGTGTACCGCTGTACTGCTGATAGGTGTACTGCTTCCCTACCATTGTACGTACTGCTGTTACCGCCATCTGCTGCATCTTCTGCAGCTTGCGGTGCAGGAGGTATGAGGTGAGGCCCCAGGTAGCATGCCGCCTGCCTGGGCGTGACGTGCTGCAACCTCTGTGGTGTATGAGTTTGTCGCTGCTGCCTGCAACATGCGTGGTTGTAGGTGCATCGGAACGGTCGATTACATCTGGTACACGCCCACCACGCTAAGCCAGCAGCAGCAGCAGCAGCAGCAGACCCAGGACAACGCCCCAACAGAGGCGGCAGCACAGCCACAGTCACAGCAGCAGGAGAACGAATCAGCAGGCCAAGGCCAGCAGCAGCCCCCTCAGCAGCAGCAGCAGCAGCAGCAGCAGCGTGTGTACTCGCTCGCTCCTGTGCGGGTGCTGCTGCCACCCCCCCCGGAGTTCTTCCCGGCCGGCTCCCCCTGCCCCGGCTGGCCCTCGGACCACATATCACTGGTGTGCGACTTCAGGCTGACGGCGCTGAGCGCTGCTGCCGTGCGGCCGCCGGCTGGCGCAGGTGGCGGCGATGCACCCACAGGAGCCGCAGCATACACCATGCCCAGGCTGTGACAATGAGTACGGATGTACTAGTATTTGATTCAGGCAACCCCTCTCCCCCGTCCCTTTCGCTTACCGGTGTACTGGCAGAAACGCTTGCATGCTGCCGGAATGATGTTGACTGTCGTTAGCACAAGGTGGCATCGTGTGCCGGTGTATGTACATCTTTGTCATGCTTTCCTCGATCCAGTGACCGGCTGGAACTGCACTGTTGCTTTTTCTTGCATGCCATTTGCAGGAGAGACACGGGTTGGTTTGTGAGTCCTGATCTCACTGGCATCCTTGCACTAGCACGCACTGGCTCGCCACTGCAGCATGCGTTGCTACTGCCTGGTTATGTTATGTGTTCCTCAGAGTGTATTTTGGCAGGACAGCCCACATGCGGCCCTCAGATGGTGGAGGCCAAATGACAAGCAGTGGCGCGCCAATCCAAGCATGGAAACAGCAAGATAATAAAACCACAAGGGCTCAGCGCTGCACATCAGTGTCATGCAAGGTTGCATGGTTCACAGACCTGTTGTACTCGGTGACCATGCACCCGTATCCATTCAGTCGCATCGTTAGATGGCAAAGCTGTTGATGCACGCGCAGATCCATTTGGTGGTCCAGCATCCTTTTGCATTGCATCAGCGCCCCTATCACGCTCGCTGTCAGGCAAACTCAAAACCTTCTGTGGACGATTGAAGCTGCATGACCGTCGCACAATGCCACACAGTGGTATTGCAAATCACGCGTTGCTCTGCTGAGTGACCCGTGTTGTAACCTTCAACATGTGGTACTGGATTGGCTGCCTGGTATGCGTGCGTGCGTCTCCGTCGGCATTGGGGCCTTGTGTCACGACTGTTGACTGCTGCCGGCTCCTAGCCTTGAATTCGGGTTTTGGGCATGCATGCCACCTTCTTGGCACGACGCCATTCGTCGCAACTCGTCCTGCCCCAGGCTGGTGATATGCCTCAACATGGTACATGTATCGGTGTCGATTGTAGCAAACGGTGTTGCCACCCTGGCTGGGCTGATGCACGCATTAGCATGGTCTCAGTGTGAGCCTTATGCCCGGGTGGGGGGAGGGGAAGGGGCTGTGTTGCATTGTGTTTCGTGGCGGCGGGTGGGGGTGGCCATGCTCTCAGTCAGCACTCGTTCTACGATTGCAAAAACCTCGCCATGGTTGTTATCCAAAATCATGCAAAAGAGGTTGAAATTAGCACCTCAAAAGTGCTTCCCTTGGCTGCTTTTTGTATTGGGGTCAGCTTATAGTCTTATACCAGCGTTTCTCGCAGCAGTCTTTTGGGTGCTGCGGGCCGGATGTCTGCATCGGCGCCACAGTCAGAGCTTGACCTTCAACAGGCCCTGCCAATGACTTGCTCGTATTTTTATTTGGCTTGCTGCAAACAGTTTTCACAACGCCCTCCCGTAAAACAGCCTTTGCACGGGTCGCCACGCCTGCTTTACCGACCTGCTGTGGCAGGAAACAGGTGTGGCAAAACTAGCAGAACAACCTTAGGGGAAACAGCTGACTACTGAACGTACAGTCCGGTTTGAGAAGCACAACAACTTACAGATTGTGCACTCAATATAGATGAGAATATCCCCCATTGGTGGCGCTCTCGAGGCAAGCACACACGGTCTGACAAAAAAGGGTGAACAACGAAGAGTTACGCCTCTGATCACACCACGCACTGTGCTCGAGCAGGTTCGTAATACAGGCATCAGCAGCGGCTTTTGACTATCAAAGCACAAGTTCAGGCCGCCTAGACTGCTGGTTCAGTAACACATCTCAAACGCCAGTCGCGACTCACAGTTGTTCACTGCTGCGCGGAAGTTCCCTATATCAAATACGTGAAGAAAAAAGCGACAAACTGTGACATTAAAATATTTTCATGGATCCTTGCTGAAACAGCTGCCGCGTTTTCGTGGCTGCCGGCCGACGTGACACATGTTCGTGACGACGTGACCTCGAAATGGAGGTGGGAATTCTGAAATGCATATAATTGGACAGTTTTGCAGTTTTGAGTACTTCCACGTACCGTTTGCTTTCTTAGTGGTTGCTCACTGATACCTGTGCCCACCTCTGCTGTACGAACGCTCTCAGTCAGCAGCAGGCAGCAGCCCGCAACTCTCTGCAGGTATCGCTCAGCGAGCTTTTCACTTGCTTGTTGTGCGTTTTGCAAACCTGAGTGCCTTAGCCTCGGAACCTGCTGTCAGTTATCCCAACCCACAGTAATCAGCAGGCAGGCAGCAGCTTGTGCACTACTGACCGTGCAACCAGGTGCAACATGGCCAGCCACGCACGATGGGCTCCATTCTTGCTTCTGGGGCTCCAGATTATGGCTCAGCTGCTACCAGCAGCTGCTTTTGTCGACGTGCTGGACAAGGCACGAGCCGTTCCATACCTCACAGAGTGCGAGAAACAGCGACTGGCGTCGGTCGCGTCAACGCTGGCGGTCAACAAGCCAGTGCTCCAGCAGCTGCATAGCCCGCTTCCACCCAACATGGGCGATGGCATCAACCTCGTAACACAGCTCTTCTCTCTTAGCCCCCAGAGGTGAGAGCCTAGCGTGCACAGTGGTCGCGTCTGGGCATCAACTGTTTTCGGGGGTGGGTTGGCAACGTGTGCACTGCCAGGCACAGCAGCGCCTTCTGACAGTGCTTCAGTTGTGCTTTATATATACTGCGCTGTTTTCCTAAGGTATTGCAGCTATGGCACAGAAGGGCATGCAGTGTATTGTACGCACGTGCAGCGCTAGAGACACGCCTGGACTGAACTTGAACGCATCAAACCTACGGCCGATATTTTTGCTGGTCAGCAAGCAGAGCTCAGAAATCTGTGCACATAAACAACCCATTGGGCGCGGGTACCTGTGGGTCTTTGCATCCTTGTGAAACAGTTTCTAACCACCGCCTGTTCATAGTGCACGCAGCTTCCCGGGCATCTCTTTGGAAACTCTGAAGGACCGTGAGCAGGAGCTCGCAGGTGGGCACTGATTGCGAGTGCAACTTACTGTGTGTGTGCCGCATATGCATGTCATAATACATGCATGCATGCATGCATGCATGCGCAAGTGAGGGCAGGCATTCTAGGTTAGGGCATAAAGCAGTGAGCGGGGTGCCGTGCTATCAGTCCGCACGCTAGGCAGGCGCTCTGCAAGGCGATGCAATGTGCGAGCTGCGCGTTAATAGTCTTGGGTCTGCATCCAAGTGTGTGGGTTGGGATGCGCTGCGCTGCCATCATTGTCAACGCCAGTTGCATGCTGCCCTTGTCTTGAACTGCACGCACACGCACACGCACACGCACACGCACACGCACACGCACACGCACACGCACACGCACACGCACACGCACATGCCTCACCTCCCAGCGAAGGGGTCTGCTGCCTCTGAATTGAGGCTACCCTGCATTCCTGCATGTTTGCCCCCTGCAGATACCCTGCAGATGAACATCTTCCATCCGGCCGTGAAGAAGATCTACATCATGTACTACGAGGTGAGGCGGATGCTTGACGCATGCTAGATAAATGCGGGCAGTCCAAGGCTAGCTAGAGACACATGGACGAGATGCTGTACACATAATTGCCTGATGGGAACACCGTTAGGCGCCGTTGATGTTTGGATGTGCGCTCATTCCGGCAAGTAGCATAACATGGTCTCCACCATTCTCGAGCTTGCTGCTAAGGCATTGATTGCCTGTGTGACGGTACCGGTATCCTTGCAAACATCATACGCTGTCTGCCCTGACGTGTGCAAACCACCTCCAGGAGCAGCAGTTCGACAGCCTTGTCCGCAAGTGGTGCATCACCGACGTCCACAGCAAGGTGGTGATGGTCCCCACGCGCGAGTACAAGTACCAGACGCTCTTCAGCTTTGCCGACGGGCTGCCGGGCCCCTCCATCCTCATGAACATGGACCTCTTCCTGGGCCGCGGCTTCAACGACCTGCGCTTCCTGGCGGACAAGCCTAAGCAGCTGCTCATCCTGTCGCGCCACACGTACTGCCAGGGCGACGAGAACATGTGCGAGAAGCGCCTTGGTGAGTAGGTGCCTCTGAGTCTGAGTGAGCGGGGCAGGCGCGCTTCATCTAAAGGACGGCAGTGTGGCGCGTGCGGGTTGCCTTTCCGGTTGAGGATCTGAATGGGTGCAAGCTGCTAGATAGCTCAGCTGGATCCGATCCGCCTTGAATGCTTCGTATGCAATGTAGCCGTGCACGGAGTGTATGCATGCAAGAAGATTACAGGGTTTCTTGCAGCAACTGCACTGCCTGCACACCATGCCATGCCTGGGCATGGTGCGCCCGACGCAAAAGCGATAGTTGGTTACCACACCTTGCGGGGCAGCAACAGGCGGTTGATTTGTGTGTGGCGATGTTGACACCATGCCCAATCCTGTGTGCTGTGCTGTGCTGTGCCGCGATGCACCGTGCTGTGCTGCACATGCAGGCACCCACGACGCCTACGTGTTTACACCGCCGCTGCCGGCAGGCCTGATGGATGGGCTCAACATACGCCCCAACACGCCTGACGCGGAAGACGCGCTCATGGTACGATACATTGTATGATGCACACGATCACATGCACAGAGGGCAGGCTAGCGACCCTACAATCGCGTATATGTATACTGACCCCATGCTGATATTATTGTGCTCACTGCCTGCTGTCCAATCTTATCGCGACAGCGTCTCATCCCACATCCTACAGATCGTTACTTTACACCATGCACACACACCGCTCCTTCCTGGCCCCACTCAAATCACCAGCGCTGCAGCTGCTGTAGCGCCAGGGCATATGTTGAGACATGCAAGCACATGCGTGTACCAAGGCCTACCGTGTCTGATGGCCCTGCACACCAGCCTACTGAATTAAAACTTGGACTGTTGCACCATGCGCATGATCAAAGCTCCAAACAGTGTGTGCTTGACTGCTTGACAAATGCTTCACTGTCCTCCTGTCATGGCTCCCATGCAGGCCAACTTCAAGCAGGCCGGCTACGCCATCTCAAACCCATGCCTGGACATGTTTGTCTTCCACAACCACTGCGTGAACATCCACCCGTTCAGGACATCAGCGCGCCAGTCCAACACGTGAGGCAGCACGACAACCCAGGCAGCAGCAATACGGTGCTTGCATCAGACTCAGGCAGCCACCTTGCGTGCACTGAACATTTCACCAAGGTCTTGTGTTGCAGTGACAATGCTTGAAGTTACATCAATGCATTGTTTGGCTTACAGCGCTCCGGGGCAGAGCAAGAAGGTTGCAGAGTGAACTACGGTACTCTCGTTGCGGGCCGTTGATTTTGATTGAACAAAAGTGACTTATGGTGGCCCCACAGGCCCATAGCGGATGATGAAACTGCTGAACCGACCTGTGGTGGTGCTTCGGTGATGGAATGGATTGAAACGGTGCGGTGGGTGCGCGACTGTGCTCAAGCTGGTTATGTAACAACGCCCATGGGTTTACCCTGAGCGCAGCACGGATCCCCTTCCTCTGTTGCATACTTTGTAGGGACCTGCAGTGCACTGCACACACTGCTCGTGCTTGCCTTCAAGCCCTCGCACAAACGGTCTCAATCATCCACCATGGCGTGATTGGGCAAGCGATATCAGTTCAACCAACGAGTGTGCGCTTGCATGTTGGTATTCGAAATTGACAACTCGCGCCTATAATACACAGCAGCCTCCGCTCGTGAACTAAGAGGTTTGTAACAGCCAGGCAGGCAGTTTCAGCATTCACATACAGGAGGCCGGTCTGTTGCCAGGTCGGTCCAGCAAACCCTGCAAAGGGCATGCAATGATGGGTCGATGGCAGGAACACCATTCCTGGCTGATGCGTCCCGCATGCCTTGACAGCGGAGCCTGCCGGCAGGACAGTCAGAGCTGCTAGGAATTGATAATGCAGGCCGTCTTTGCTTGCTGCGTTGTGCAGCCTGTCACGTTGGCAGGACAAGCACCCTCCCACTCAGGCCTGCTGAGCATGCAGCACCTGTTGTAAACACAGCGCGTCACCAACTCGCCAACCAGCCACACCTGCTGTCCCCGTATCTACTAAAACATGGGCATGCTGAAGCCAGATTTCTCAGCTTCTCCTGGCTGCCACCATCAGCCCGCAAGAGGGGCCCTCATGACGCCTGACTACGCGGGCCGCCGTCACGCCGCACCGTCACGCACGTTAACGGCAGCGGGGCCACGTTTCGATAGCGAAGCGTGCTGCGCAAGCATTTGCCCTCATGCAGGGTCGCAAAACCTGCACAGTGTGCAGTCCATCCATGGCAGGTCTCTATGCTTGAGCAGCAGAAGCAGTCAGGCCTGCCTTCCAGGCCCTCAGCCTGACAGACAACGCAGGTTTGTAACCGTAGTGGGAGCTGCTGCGGCTGTATCAGCAGCAGCAACAGCGCCTGGCTGCGGGCCTTTGCTTGCTGTGGGGCTTACACTCCCGATGCTTGTAAGCCTCGCAGCTATCTTCCACTCGGCGGTCGTTATGCCGGCTGCGACGATAGCACGTGACGCAGAGGATGAGCTCACAGCACCACCACTTGCGGAGTCACAGCAGCCCCAGTGGTCATCAGAGCAGGTGCAGCAAAGTGGCCTGCAGCAGCAGGTCTACAGCAGTGATGCCTACGGCGGGATATCGACAGACAAGGCCCGAGGGTCGCTTGACGAGCTGGAAGGCCACATCGTCCACCCCTTGTCAGGAGCACTTGTGAGTCGCTCGCTGTCCACTGACAAGTGCAGTTGCGCGCGCACACACGTGGCGTACGTTGTGAAAAGGCGCAACTGTATGGCTCGGGGATGCTGTTTGCTTGTCATGGTCATAGGGATGGAGGTTTGCGTGGGCATGCATGCAAGCTCTCACCATATGCAGGCCGCGGCTGCTTGCGATTTCACACAGGCCTGGTCTTGGGCAGTCGTGGACACGGGCTACACAATCTGGTTGGGGTGGGGTGGGGTGCTTGCAGTTTCCACCATGCATTGCACGTACGCACGGTGCACTTCTCTGTATTGCCGTCAGCTTGCCGCCTATCCAATGCTGTGCACATTTTTGGCATGCAGGCCAGTCAGTGGATGCGGTGTAGAGCTGCCTTATCATGCAGATCTCCCATGTGATGCGCCGGACTGTGTGCATTTGCACTATTCCGCCTTGCACCATGGCTGCTGCAGGTCTGGTGGCGCGCTGCTGCCACTGCCACGGACCCGCTACAGCGCTGGCTGTACCGCACGTACTGCCTGGTGTACGGCCTGCCCATGGTGGGCATGGTCCTGGTGCCCTTCGTCAGCGCCACAGGCTACAGGGAGGCTGTACTGCTGGCCGGCGTCATGACCTGCCTCAACCACCTACACGCAAGAGTGAGTCCGGTTAT